>JAPYZS010000507.1:0-56424 GCA_030522925.1 Trissolcus japonicus
GAAATAGTCCTGATTAGGTCAAAATATGTCAAATTTTATAAAATTTTATCTGATTCATGTCTGATTTTACATGATCAGACAAAATTTTGTCGAATTAGGCCCATTCTCAGGTCTGATCAGACCTGGAAAATGAGTAGATCTGATTGAATTCAGGAAAATTGCCATGTCTGGAAAGATTCAATCAGACTAAATCATGCATAACCAGACATGGCAATTTTGAATGGGCCTAATTCGACAAAATTTGGTCTGATCATGTAAAATCAGACATGAATCAGATAAAATTTTATAAAACTTGACATATTTTTACCTAATCAGGGCTATTTCCAGGTCTGATCAGAACTGGACTTTTTTTTTAATCAATCGGATTAACTATTTATGGCACACATTATTTTTCGTGTTTCGTGCACAAAATGCGTGCCTGCGATCTGAAAATGTTCACTGTTTTGGTCAACTAACGGGACGATAATTCTGGATATGCTCATAGAGATGCAGATATTATATTATGTTAATGTTGAATTATAAATTCCTAGTGATGACAGACTATGTTAGAATCAAATTTTCATCTAAATCTATTTTACTCACTGAAAATTTCAAGATGAAGAAGAAAATCTATCTCAATTAAAATCTGTCTAATCTTACTCTTGGTCTCCTGATTTATTTTATTATACTTTATCAAGAGATCACATGGTTCGGATCATAATCAAATTAACGGAATTAAATCAATTTGACTTATTCAGTTATTGCAATTATGGATGAAGTATATTTTATGATGATCAATATTGAAATCAGTCAAACTGAAATAATTGAACAGTTAGAAGATTTGTCAAAGACGAAAAACGTTCAAGACAAAATGAAACCTACTTTTCAACATTTAGCTTCGCAAAATGATGAGAAAGGTATCTTTAAAGATGTAACCAATTTGCACGTGTAATCGGGTGGAACTCGAACTATAATTACAACTAAATACTTTTCGCAAATTTAAATTCAGCACTTAGATCGCAATTAGCACTCGTAAGTCCTATTTAGCTTAGAAATGTGCACAAGACAGTTTTCTTGTCTTGTGCAGGAGGAAATCGATGCCTTGGTACAACGCACAATACTCAATTCATGCAGTTCCAAGGAATTATTTTTTCCCCTCAGTCTTGCAATTATTATCCACAATGCAGAGCTCATTGAAACACCAAGGGAGCTCACTGTAAAGGTAAGACTCGGTATATCAGAGCACAATTATTATTATTATATTGTTATTACTATTACTACATCTGTCACATTCAATTTTAATTGGTGTATTTTCACTATATTGCATTTGTTCATTGTTAACATAATTAATTGTATCAAAGTGAATGTTAATTAATGTTCATAATAATCCTGAATATGATGTAATATATTAGTTATGCGTGAATTATTTATATCCTGGAAACAAGTAGTTTGAATTTGATATGGTCAGACATAATAATTAATGTATAACTTTTAAACATTTGTCTGCATTTTGTTGTATTTTCAAAATTAAAATTCGAAACCAAAAGTATATCGGGGCAAACAAAACTGTATGTGTATATCTGATCAGACGATCTGTTGAATATTTGATTTATTTGGAGCAGTTGAAGATTCGTATCTAACAGCCGAACTTTGCGAGCGTTTATATTACGTAGCCTCCAACTTTAACTCCGAAAATTATTGGCCCCTAAATATTTCTCGTACTGGCGAATATTCGGGCGCACTTAGGATCGCCCGTATCTTTAATCACGATCAAGTCGCACGATATTGTCAAGTTACTTTGCGGCCAATCGATGCTTATCGCTGCTGAAGTTTACATCCGTGACGTTCGACGATGCAACGTATCATAATTTCAAGCCAACGTCCATTCAAGATGCGAGCAATTCGCTGTACCGACCAATGACCGATGCCATAAACCAAGCTTATCGAGGCAACTAACCCGATTCGCAACAATAAGATTTTGAATTTCAAACACGATCCCTTTTTTTGTCCTGCCAAGCGATCTACGGCTCTTTTAAGAGCCACTTATTTTTACGATTTGAGTGCGTCGATGAAATTAGTTCACCAAAGAGTTGGCACGTTTCCGCCGGTCATTTAATATGCACCAAGATAAGCCTCGAGCCCAGTCGTTTACTAATTATATGATGATCATAAATTCAGCAGAGTCGTTACTTATTTTGTCCCGACCATTTACGGACTATCGAAATTCAAATTCCACTGGACACGAATTGGTAATTAAAAATTAAGATAAAGCAGCCAAACTAACGAGCACGCAATTTCTACAGCACATACGTGGTTGGGTCTAAAATAAATTAATTGCAAATAGATCATGTTAATTTACGAGCCTATACTATTAGTCAAACGAGAAATATACAAATTTTATTTTCTGAATAATAATATAGTATGATGTTTCATCGAGCTATTTTGGTTCAATAATTGTTTTTTTACAAAAGAAAAAAAATTATATCAACTGAGGAAAAAATATCTGATAATTATGTCAATAATGGCAAAAAATTTGTTTTTATTTATAGTCAAAAAGTAAATTACATATAATTAAAAATAAAATTTCAGAGCCAACATTTTGATAAACGATAAATTGAATTACATTAAAGATATATATATATATATATTGTACATCTGTAAACCAAAAATGTTGTATCAAGTTTTTTGTACTTTCATAAGGATAACACTGAAAGACTGCAGATAAACTTAGAAAGTCGCTGTAATTTTCACGATATTAGTAAGATGTTTTTCATAATTGATTTCGGCAGTGAGAGATTGATGATGACAAATGATATATCATCGGTTGAATCTACTGGCATTTTGCAGCACGCTTAATTTTTTTACAAAAATCTCATTAAGAAATACCAAGTTAAACTTGTTTCTGTTTCGATCAATCTTTCTGGGACGTACGTATTTTTTTACCTCCTCGCCTAGCAAACTAATTTTAAATTTCATAACATTGGCATGGTCGTTGAATGATACAGAATTCCCAACATAATAATGTAATGCAGTTTCAAAAAGCCTGGGAACCTTTTGTAATAACCATAACATTGGTATTTCATTCGTATCCAAAAGTGGCACTTATGCCACCGGGTGGAACGTGGACAATTTAATTTTGTAACATAATTTTATCATTTGAAATTTCAATAACAGTTTACGCGCCGTCGAATCGCGAGCGCTCGAAGATCATGATCGAATTACATGAGTGGCATCGAACTCTCGCTCGTTTGTATGTAAACCTATGAACAGAAAGTGTGCTCGACAAACAAGCGTCGTGTACAAAACGAGTATTTCGCAATGGCTGCGCCAGCCAAGTAGTCAGCAATAAATGAATAACTGGGCGAGTTGGTGCTGGATAAACGTCACTCGGCCGCTTTTCCTAATGCTGCCGTTTTCAAACATACAGAGGGATGATTCGCGGCAGTTTTACAACTTTTGCTCGTTGCATGCGCCCATCAAGGCGCGCATTCATTGCTGTTTTACGATGCAATCAGAGTCTTACTTTTCGTCGTTGAGCATAATCACTTTTATT
Source organism: Trissolcus japonicus (assembly GCA_030522925.1). Taxonomy (NCBI): domain Eukaryota; kingdom Metazoa; phylum Arthropoda; class Insecta; order Hymenoptera; family Scelionidae; genus Trissolcus; species Trissolcus japonicus. The sequence continues at coordinate 3,533 of JAPYZS010000507.1, forward strand.
ATCAACGAGAACCTTGCGCCTCGAACTTGATCTGACCGCTTTTTGCCGCGTCGAATATGAATAATCTTATTTGTTTACGCACGCACACAAGCTCAATGTGTAATAGTTGAAAAATGATTTATTACTATCTCCTTCCGACAACAGCGTGGAAGAAGCAAGCAATTTGAGAGACGACAGAGCAAGCTTGCGATGAGGCCGGCTAAAACTTATCTTCTGGCAAACTACCGTGACGGTTAAGTAACTGGAACGAAACACGTTCGCAAATATGAGCGTGATGCAAAAGTTTCAGAATATTTGCCACGTATCAAAGTTTGTGACCGAGGAATAATTCCTCTTTTGTTGAATGGGGCCAGACTTATATTTCTTTCTATTATTCGTTGACACTCAACACCTTATTCTATTATTTTTTTAGAGAAATTTTAATTTTTCTTATATGCTTCCGCTCCCGTTCCCAGGATCTCCTCCCCTGGAGTTGTGTAGCACACAGAGAAACCAAATTCGGAAGAATTGAAAATTTTAACCCTCCATTGGTGCCATCTTTTCAACTATCTCTTTCTTTCTCTATAACGGTCACTCGGTTATCTTTGTTGCGTGAGGGTCACGCTCATATAGCAGCACCAATGGAGGGTTAACAACGTACATAGTAAAACTAACGATTTCATCGCAACAATTTACGATTTATTCGCAAAATCTAAAAAAAAATTGCAGCAAGTACGATATACATCGTTATAATTACGTTATATGTTGCAAATAGCTTTCCTAGTGTGTGCTAAAAAAGCTCTGGTAGAATTCGATCTTTTCTTCTCTTGTCCAGATGACGTTAATCAATTTATGCAGATTACTCTGATGTCGGCTGATGCTTAACGTGTCGCTAAGAAAAGAAACGCTAACTAGCTATTTAGAACAAATAGATTGCTTTTCTTTGATTCATCTCTCTGTCTGTTTTCTCAACTAATTTATTTTATTTCAACTGGATATCTCAGCTCATTTTATATCTGATAAATTTTTCGTTTTCCAATTTATTTGAAATATAAAAATGACGTTTTCTTAATTGAAAGAAAAACCGACAACGAGAATGGATGGTTCGCGTGTGTTTGTGAGAAAGTAGCGAGTCATCCGGAGTCTCTCGCGGATCCGTAATAATTAAAATTTCTCGTTAGGCAAATATGTAATTTCGTCTGTGAAAGAAAAGAATTAATTGCTAGAGTGCGTTCTATAAAGGTAAAGTATGCCGGGGAATATTTAAGCGACGCCGGGCCGACGGGGGAAGAAAGTTTAAGGCTCTGCCAACACGGAGAATCCCGAGAGAAGATTATGCACTTTGCAACAAACTTGATTCTTACGAGAAATTAGGATGTAACGCTTCATTTGATTGCGTACAATCTCATTTGTTTAGAGTTGCGTGATATATTTATCCGCAGTATTACATAGTTGCGCAAATTATGAAGGGTTTTAGAGCTCATGATATATCGTCGCGTTGAATACTAAATTATGATGAAGCCGCACAATTGAATCAAATTTTCAAACGAAAACTCAACCGGCCACACAAAAAGAAAACTTTTGTAAAGTTTTGTATAAATAAAAACCCAAAACAAGTTGCAGGTATTTGAACACAAATGTGCAAACACTCCAAAGCAAAGGTTAAAGGAGGAAAGTCCGGAGTTTGAAAAAAACTCGAGTTCAATATTTAAAACATTGGAAGTCAAAGAACAAGTAATGAAAAAAAAATTGAGTCAACTGAGAAAAGTTTACACACATCAAGGTGTAAAGCGTGCGGGATGGGTTTCATTCCGCGTGTTTAAAAAATAAACTACCGAACTGACAGAGAACGATTGCGTCATTCGAAATGATATTCATGCTGTGACGTGTGGAATGAAAAGTGTCATCAGTGTCAACCCGTACAGCGATACGCCGTGAAATATTTAAGCATTTTATCGCGTCTTACAATGAGCGTGCATAAAAAAATAAACGACCCTGCAAGGAGAAAAGGTATTTTCACCCAAGCGGCTGTGAATCATGAATATATTACACGTTTGAATTAACTCGACGAAATTAAACGCCGCTCCTTCACGAAAGTATTTAAAAACACATGTGCCTTACGACAATTATTTCCCTGCAAAAAGCTTTTCCTTGTGCGCTTTTTTGTTCCTCTTATATTTCGCGTGCCTCCACGAGTTATTTTCCACCTAGACTTTTGCGAGTTGATAAAGACTTGGGCAATACTTAAATCATCTAATACTTTTCACACCTTTAAAAATTGCGTCGCAACTATATTTTGTGTGTGCTTCCATTCTGCAAACAAATTTCACAATCGTTTGAAAATGATAAAAACAACAAACAGTATACTGCAACAATTTCTATTTCTTTTAGTTTACATTATAAATATCATATATAGTATTCATTGCATCGCAAATATTATTATTCTGCACTGAAAAAAAAAGATTGAGGCGTACAGTTATATGTATGCCTACTGCAAACATACTGTGTAGCTGAAAACGTAACAGACAGAAACCTTATACCTAATACAAATAAATGAATGTAGCTAACAATTATTACTACGACAGACTAAAATATGTGTGGTACAATTATAAGTTCACCTACGATAGGTATAATGCAATAACAACAATGGTGGTAATGTAACAACAATAGCACATGGCCGCTGTAAATAAATTTTGTAGTTGCTGCCAAAATATTCTACGAGGTATATTTTTATTCCTACTTTGCGATCATCTTTTTTTTCAGTGTAGGGATCAATTATTCGAATTGAATATTTCGAAACGATAATACATGAAAAATGTTCGAATAAGCTATTTTGAATTCTAAAATGCAAAATATTTTGTGTACGAACGAATATATGTTTGCTTTTTACAAATAATTATTTCACTATCAATGTTCATAATCAGCACATTTGTTGGTGCAAAGATCTAAAAATAATTGTTGGCTTAAATGATTCGCTACATCAATAATTATTTGAAATAATTTATACTGCCAAATTTGATTTGAATACCCTCGCTAGAGTGAACGTGCGTACAAATAACAGAAATAGTTGCAATTTGATAACTTTCAGTGAAACAATTATTTTTAATTGTCTTGTATTTAAAAAATGTTCAATTATTTATACAGGTTAGATTAGATTATTGAAATTAGCTCAGAAATAATCCCTAGTAGAAATTAATCGGGCGTTTATAGGGCTTGTAATGCTCTCCCTTATAGGGGCCTCATAGGGCGAGCTCGGGATTATGTGAAAGAAGAAATTTTTCAGAAATAATTTTGTTTGATAATTTTTCCGGGTGAATTGAAAAATTGTTACAGAAATCATTTTAATCAGAGAAATTTCATTAAATAAACAAGCAGTAAAAAGAATTTGCGGGTGGAGAATAAGCAGAATAAACCACACTCAAAATCAGGATAAAAGGTTGTAATTAACTTCGCTTGTAGCCGACGTATTTGAAGTGCTCCGACGATCGCATCAATTAAAAACGTCGTTTGGATAAGGCACAGCGCAAAATTACCATACAAAACTGTGAGCATTTGGCAAACAAAGCGGAACAAAGGCGAAAAAAATATATCCTACACTTGTTATTTATGAAAACGAAGAAACGCGGCGTCGCACCAATTTTTTGCATCAAATGAATTTCACTAACAAGTGATGACTCTCCCTCAAAGGGATTCCAAAGATGCGACTAAATTATTCTCAACGTCTCAATGGCAATAGTCAATTGATCTGAGTTGATTCGAGAGGTGGATAAACTGCTAGTTATATCCTTCTCACATATACAGATAATGTTCGCGTCAACAAAAAATCAATCAATAACTACACTACATTATATATAAAACTGTGGCTCGTTTAATTTCAATATATTCGACAAGTTACATGCTACAAAAGAAGTGAAACCCACTCGGTATGCAGTTTATTTCTATAAATCAAAATTGTTCTCGGGTAGAGAGAGTGCGCAACATTATGAATATGTATAGTACTTTTATTTGAATTTCTTAATTTTTGACGTTGCGACCGCTCGCATAGTAAGTTAGACTGTAGTTATTACCTATTTATAATTTTTAACAAACGAGAGTAATGCGATTCATAATAAATTTTAAACAATTATTTTAAACACCTTACATTAATGTGTCATTCAAGTTCCGCGGTTGATAGATTTATATCCCTATGTTCCTATTTTCGTGTCGTGATACGAAAATTATCAGTTGAATATAATTTGAAACTTTATACATTTTCAAGCAGACTTTTTTTTCTACGATAGAAACTGAGGAAAATGCATTTTTTTATCTCGTGGCATTTTTTGAAATCAAATCATCAGGAGTTCTTTCCCCCTGATGAATGAACCAGATAGAAAAGCCGAAGCATGAAAAAAAAAGTTGACCTGATTTGATTGCCATTCGATTTTCTTTTGACTGCTCATTCACGAACGGTTCAGCACTTCTCTAATTTCTCTGTTTGTTCAGTGGGCGCACTTTTATATTTCTAACTAATTGAATATCAAAACCTAATGATCAATTTCAAGTGGCATCTTTCTGATTGAAATTTCAACAGAGCTGTATCATAAGGCGTTTTAAAATATTCCCCGTGATGCTAATAAGGAAACGGGCGTTCATTCTGAGTTTAAAAGTAAAAGAGCCAACGAGCAAGATGAAACATGTCTGATTTGTGCTCCAGATCGAATATCAGAGGATTTGCGCCTGATGGCTAACATACTTTTTTTTTTTCAAACTGATAAATATACTTCCAAGACATATAAAGATGATGGAACAGGATGATTTTCATTTTAAATTTCGATAAAGTTGAAATAAGAAAAAAGATGTTATATCAATCTGCATATATTTTGACTTAAATTAAAACAATATTTTCTAGAGGAAATACAAAAGTCTTTGGTGTGAACATGAATGAAATGTAAAATGTTTTCGGTAATTCGAAAAAATTCACCCGCGAACGTTCAGTCATATATACAAGTTGAATCAATCTTGTGTATATCAAATTTATCTTACCCAGAGCTCAAGACAAGGGAAGCTGAATTATACGTTATAAATTCCAAGCAAACACGACACATACATTTTGCGCACCCTCAGATGAAACACAGCAGTTCGGACGTTATGAAAAATCTTGTTACAAAATTTTCACTCAAAACGCTTGTATCAAATTCTTGTTCTAATTGAATCTCATTCAAACAGTTTTAAAAATTTCCAATTTCTAATTAAAAATTGTTGTCCATGAATTCGAGCAATTAAAATTTTCATTCGAGAGATCAACTTTTTACGAGTTGATCAACTTTCATTAAGCCACGTCGTTCATCTTAATCATCATCGTTGCGCTTTACACGGTCACCGCATGTAAAACTGAAATGAAATTATCAATCCTTTCGGCCCCACGAGATATACATTATCATCAATTCAGGCCGGTTCTAATTCATCATTGTGCTACGATTATTACAGGAACACGACGGAATTGTTAGACACGGCAAGAGTAATTGAATCAATTTCAGGCTGAGATTAATTTCATCTTAGGTTTCTTTTCGTTTTTGCTTAGCTCTGAGTGGTGAAAAATCGTTGCACGTGAGAAAAATAATGAGCTCTTTGGTAAAGTGCGTAGTCGTGCGTGTTCGTCAAAATGTACTCTCTCACTCTCCTTGTGTTCTTTGAACGTCAGATCACTGCGTAAATTTGATACAGGAATCTCCCGACATCGTAGATAACATTATGCATTGCGAAATGTACCCAAACTCATGATGTGCTATATCATAACGTGAAATACATCATGCAAGAAGCAGCGAATGAAACACATAAGCGGAGAGTGAAACACATAATAAGCAATAAACAATGCGAGAGGTGAACATTCTGAGCGTGTTGATAAAATATAAACAGAGTAAAAAAAGTTTCAATGACAAAGTTTTTGTTTCAAGATTATGACGTTCCTAAATTATATGTTATTGCGAAACAGAAATACGCACAAATATTTTAAAAATTAAAGTTAAATACGGAATAATCAAAGACTATACCAATCAAAAGAAACTAAGGTAAGCATCAGATTAATGTAAATACTTGTGATTAGAATTTATAAGAACACTCGGAGCAATAGAGAAGATTAATATTAGATGATCCTATATAAGTTGAAAACTTTCAGCTGAATCTCAACGATTCAGTTGAAATATAGTATCTGATATCTTAATCGCTTCATTTTTGTTTCGATAATAATGAAAAGGATATAGATTTACATTCAACAAGACTTTCATTTTATCAATACAATACATTTGCACTTTTATCATGTCTATTCGAAGGCGAATAAATATATATATAAACGATGGATCCAATGAATCTATATGTTCGGAACGATGAACATGTTTTGATGTTACCGTAAAATTTCGATACCAATCTGTTAAATTTTTTAGCATGCCTTATGAGTTATTTCAAAAACATTTTCAACATCGGTCGCATAGATCCCAACAAAATGTATAGTTGGGTCAGTTAAAAATGTAGCATTATAAAAATTGAAATAATGTTTTGAAGAAAAATTATACCTTCAATTTGCTATTTTCTGTCGATATGTCTGACCCTGTTACTGCAAAAGATATTATTTTGCAGTTTGATATACCCGAAAATGTAAAAAAAGAATTTTTTTTTTAAATTTCAGGTTGGTGTCTCCACTTAATGAAACTGGTTCATATTAATGTTCAAATTGTAACAATGAAAAATGGTATTCGAGCAGTGAAGTAATAAAAGCCATTGTGGTAATACCGGGATCAAACAGGAGTTCCCAGCGTGTTACAGCTGTATGTGTTAAACTGTTGGATTTGAATGTGTTAGAGAATAGTCGAAGTTGCCGGATCGTTCGCTGCCAACTCGGGGCATTAGCGGCGTCCTGGAAATTCAACAAGATGTTTCTTAAATAGTTCAAGCGGACGATAACGATTCAATTGTCTTCACGCAAGTGTCCTTATTTGTCAAACAACATTTATAACAATTTCAATCCATGTCCATATAATCTACAACCGGAGACATAAATCTGCAATGTTAAATAATGGAAGATTTGTTAATTGTTTACATTTTTTTCAAACAATCCATCGGAAAGTGGAACGACATGTTTCATAATTTAATTTTTTTTTTTTTTTTTACAAAATTTTAAACAACAGTAATGGCTCAGAGAGAAGTTTGCGAGTTAAAATTCTACTATTGGTGATTCTTTTTTTTAATTGAAACAGGTTTATGTGTTGATAAAACGTATTATGTTCATTTTTTTATGTTCATGTTTATTTTTTTATAATGTAAAAAAGTGGGGCCACTCTGACCCATATGTTTAAATAAAGAAAAATCATATATCAACTTGTCTAAATTTCATGTTAAAATTCAAATTATTGATACTGAATTTTGGATGTTAATATGACTCAATGTGTCAAAATTCGTAATAAAATTTTATTGAAAGAATGAAATTACAAAGTGAAATTAAAATAAAACTGGTCTAAACGAAGATGTCGCGAGATTTTGTACGGTTATTCACGACTTTAATAAAAGTCTCTTAAAAACTGGTAATGAAAGAAAGAATCCGCAAAATTTGAAGCAACAAAGCAACGGGAAAATATGAATACAAGGCAAATTAGTCGTCTCTTCTGTCACGACAGCAACCGACAAAACGTTGAGCTCAGTCTTGAGTGCTCGCCGCATAAAGAGAGACGCGTGTAAAGTAACGAGTGGTGCGTGCATTCTCAAGCACTTTTGCACAGTTCACTATATGAAAAGCTTCGAAATAAAAAAGACGGGGAACGAATCTAAAATACCTCTCAGATTATTCCGTTTGTTATCACAAACTAGTTTGTATTATCTTTTTAATTACTAGCTCAAAACAAATGGTCCCGCGATACAGCGTATTTTTTCGGAGAAAAGAGGCGCCCATATTTCGCTAAGATTTACGTGATGCCGTTTCCATCATAGCTTTTTTTTTACTAACGAAAATTTCTCTTCTGTTGTTTTTAAAATGGAAAAGTTAGTCGAATTGTTTACAATTTGATCAAACTTCTCGGAATGGAAAATATGTAACGTAATATTGTCCTGTTATTGAAGCAAAAATAACAAATCTATTGAGAAATATTTGGAATATATATTTCAAAGAAATCGAATCGCTGTTATTACACTAATGGCTATATAACCATGCAGTTCGCAGTTACGAAATGTGCTGTATAGAAAACCTTATTTTCGGTTTGCCTCGCGTGAAAATTGTCAAAGGATTACAAGGAGCGAGTTCTTTCTTTTACAGTTAAAAAAAGAGCAGGTAAAAAGGAACAATGATAAAAATAATTGCGATCATATAATGAAATGAGACCGCGACGGTATCTCACAGTGGGATATTCATGAAACTCTTTATGCGCGCATACTTTTTTTTGTGATTTTTTTTTAATTAGAGAAAGAGAAAGTTTTCGTGTTTTGGGAACGCATTTAGTGGACAATTTTATAAACTCGAAAAAATATTCACGGGTAAACGGATGTCTTTTGGGTTTCCCCAGGTTCTTTTCGAACTGGCAATCGCACTTGAGTCGTGACTTTTCCTGCATTGACTATCGTAGGTATAACGACGTATCCGAACGCCCCAGTCTCGAAAGAAACGGTACTATAGGTCTCTCTGGTATAAGATGTATCGTTGCACTTAGTCACCGGAGGAGCTTTTGTGCGATTCTTTCAATTCACCACAGCCCGTTTCCAAACGGTATGAAATATGATCGCACCTCTTTGACAAGGAGCGCGAGAATTTATCAATCTTTTATTTTTCTCCCTGAATTTGAATATTATTTTTATATTATCATACATTATAAACGAAAGTAAAAAAATGTACCAACAAAACTGAGAATTGCTTACTAAATTTTCGTTATTTTTTTTTATCAACTACTATTAAGAAAAAAATATACCGATCCTGCAATTTAAAATGATTTCTCGACAAGCTTGAGATCAGACAACTATTTGTTTCCTACAATGTGTTGATAAAGAAACCGATTAGTAGGGTTTCACCTAATCTTCGTTCTACTCATTACACTGTAATGATAGGTTCCCGAAAGATTGGAGAGGGTTTTTTTTCGTATACGAATTGAGGACTATCAAGACCAACGATCTGAAAATTATTTTCAGGCCGGTGACAGTTACTCCAGCTCTGAAAGTAACGCGTTATAAAAGCATATCATGACTATCGTAAATCTAAACATTCTTCGGTTTTTATATCTCTTATCGTTTAGCATGCATTTTCTTGATTGAAAGCAACTCTATTTTCACATTTTTATTTGTGATTTTATAATTACAAGTTAGCGAAGAACTTTTTATTCACTGTAGAACACATTCAATAAAATTTTATTGTAAAACAATCATCTGAATGCAAATGCAACAACAAAAAAAGATTGAAAAAAGTAGCAAAAGACCCTTTGAGAGTGATATGAGAGAAAACAATAACTGAAATAAGTTGTTGAATGTTCCATTTACATTATACGCACTAAGATCTTTTTTGCTTTTACAAACGCAATCTTTCGTTAATTTATAATCCTGATTTTGTCGTTACTATGTGATTTGCTTTTTATACGACTGTCGTAAAATGTTAAATGATGGAGCACCGGAATTGTTAGACTTCTGATAAAATTTAAACTGCCAATGGCGTTTGACTTTTATTTTTAATGCACAAATGAATTTTAAATCTCTTTTTGCACGATATTGAGATCAATCCTTAAAGTCTGAACTGTCGTATACAATGTTTTCCAACCTTGCTATTCAGTTCAAACTTGAATTAGTCATTCGGTAGAACATCTCGCATATCTTGATACGTGTTTTACGCTATGTTCGATTCTCAACTAGATAGTGCCGTATGCATGCTAATGCTCGCGCAGCTTCACGCATTGCAGTTGCGCTGCCCTAACGATGCAAAAGTTCCTTTGATGCTTCAAGGCGAGAGTGCCCTGCTTCCCTCTTGCTGTGAATCTGCACTGACTTGACTGCAACCGCTAACTAGCTTTACAATGACGTTTGCACCACACGTATTCCTTGATCTTTGCATGCGTTTTGCCACTCATAATGAAATGCTGATGTGAATTAACGCAGGGAACATTTTGTATAATGTGCAACATTTTTTTAGGCCTTGTCGAACTACTTTTTGCAAAACATTTCAGAGAAAATTCAAATTACGAAATTATGGCTAGAAGTGAAATTCCAGTCATGTGATTCAATGATCAAAACAAATTTAAACAATATATATCTACATAATTACTGATTCAAGTATAAGTATTGAAAGATTCAAAATCAAAAAAGTATCCAGAAAATTTTTTATTTGAACAAAATTAACACTTATTCATCATATTCTGTGGAGAATTTCATTTAAGGCACGACTACCAATTTTCAACCCTAAAATTCGTGATATCACAAATGAGGCCTAGGTAGATTTGATCTGTTGTATTCACCTTAATTTTTTGAATTCAACCTTCAAAAATTAGAAAACAAAACACTGTATTCATGTCAAATTTGAAATTTAATATTTAAAATTAAAATCTAAAAAAAAAAACATAATTATTTCAGAAAATTTAATTATTCAGTCTCAATACAAATTGTAATCATGATATGAGTTGTTATGGTGATGAGAATTGATAAAGTGTAAAAACTTAAATATCAACCGACTGATTAGACGTGTATCAAATAATGCTGTAAAACTAATCACAACAATACCAATAACATAAAAAAATGTGCATGTCAGTTTTTTTTTTCATCGCGTCGGGAACGCTGAACACTTGGTTTCCATGAAAAGTAGTTTTCGTGACACGGACAATAGCGCCAAATGAATGCATGCAACTCGTTTTGATTTAAATTGACAATCAGTAAATTTGTGATGACGAGCGGACGCGTTTTAATGAATGTTACTTGGAACGTCCTTTATTTTGCTTCGTCGCAATCATCGTACAATGACAAAAGTCGCGAGTCCCGGACAATGCACTTTAATTCTGTTGTCAATTCATTCTTGTATTAATATGTGCAGCCGATACCTGCATCATACCCCTTCACATAAAATTTACTATTAATAAATCCGTAATTGATATTCGAACCATACTCGACTTCATACGAACATTTCAAACCTTGCATTTGCAGTGCAAATTCATGCCCTGTTCCCCTGATATAAGGCTTCTTCAATAGTAATTGTTTCCAAGTTGGCTCGAGTTTTTTCCGCCCTCAGTCGATTACGTTCAATTTTTGATCGATACCGAGAATAAATGCAAGAAAATAAGTATTACTATAATTGCTGACTGCTGTCTTACGTAAAAAAAGTAAAAACATTTTTGCCTGCGCTTTTCGATTTTCGACAGCTAATTCAATGGCACTGCTGATTACCGAGCAGAATTTTTAATACCAAGCTCTTCTTAGCCCGCCATTTCCTGACGAAATTTAATTTAAGATAAACGGCTTGATAAAAAAATGCATTTTTTTCTTAACGAATATATTATTAACTAAGTAAAATTGTGAACTTTGCAGCCGTTCTTTGTTTATATTTTAATTGAATTTTTAACGAACTCGACGTAATTTAATTAACGTTGTGAAACAATTTATTTGCAATATTAAAACACTTCTAATTATGCAATGAACTATGGTAAGCTTAGTTTGTTGCACGTTGTGTTGTCAAATTAGCGATTTACAAATTAAAAGCAAGTTAAAATGGAAAACAAAAGAGGAGAGGAAAGCAAGTAAGAAGTCAGCTTGTAGAATTGAACGCTGATTTTTTGCTTATTTACATGAATATATATATATTCAAATATTTTATTGTGAGTAATACAATGGCTTGAAATGACCGAAAGTTAACGTGATGTGAAGCATGTTGGAACGTCGGATTTCATTGACAGAGTCGTTGAGAATGGCTCTTCGGTACAATTGAATAATTTGAATTACGCATGTTAAACATTCGCGGCCAGGTAGAAACGATGACATTGATAAACATAGAGGAGAGTTGCGGAAACGGCATAACGGGGCTGTTTGGCGTACAAGCGATGGAGAGCAGACAAACCGAGGATGAAGGCGAATGTATATTATATACTAGGTAGGTAGTTGTTATCACGGTGCCGCGGTAAGTGAGAGCTCTTGAAAGCTCCGAGTTGGCGCACAAGTATGCCGTACTCTCGTAATAATCGAGGCGCCGCGTCGCTGCTAAAGCTATCTAGGCGGATCTTGTGTTTCTTTGCTGCGTATTTCATTGTATAGACTCTGCGAAACACCAGAATTATTTTTTCGTAACAAATGCGTTTCCGTAATGATGAACATAACCGTGTAGTTGCCCTCGAGCTCTATACAAAATCCGACGCAATCGGCGTCTACGAGAACCAAACAATATACTTCAACGAGAGCATGCTTATGTTTACTTCACTTGAATCAACTTAAACATTATTTTATTTTATTCAAGTTTTTTGTTATTAGTTTTATATTTATTATCATATTATCCAGTCCTAAAGATTCAGAAAAATATAAAACAAGCTAAAAAAGTTGTCGTATAAATGTTAAATTTTCATTTATAGATATTGTACAAACTCAATCTATTTTTTATTCCACCTATATATTATCATTCGTTCAACGCAGATATTTTCAGAATGTTTTCAGTACTTTTATTGATCCACTTATTATTATCAGATTTTCGTAGTGTTTATTATTGTAAGGCATATTTTTGATAAAAATTATTAATACTTTTATAGATTTTAAATGTTAACATGATGATTGTATAGGGTTTCTTTTATATACGAAATGATATTCAGATGGAGGAGATGAATTAAATCGAGATTGATATCGGATTGTGTGCGAATAAATTATATTTATAATCAGGTCGAGAGCATCAGCGAGCATTTGTAGAATGAGAGAGGAAGAAAAAAATGAAATTAAATTTTGGAATAAATGGATTAGTTCAGAGCATGTCATGAGCATGATTGAGTTTTGTTGAACTGAGCATTATTAAGATGCATACAATTTTGACGTTCACGCAACCGCAAAATATAAACCCGATAGTGATAATTCAGTTTCGCCGCGGTTATTAATTAACATTTATTTTTATAATAATAAATTATGTCATTAAAAAGTATTGTATCTCTCAACAACAAAGATTCAACTTTTTTTTAACAAACGTTCCGCTCTAAGCGTACAAAAATACTGAGAAAAATGAAACTTTATTTTTATCTTTGTGTATTCATCAAAATGCATACAATTTTATTTTTTCCGCTTGGTAAGTGGTAAATATTCCAAAAATAATTAATGCACAAGAAATGTATTAAAATAATAAATAAATTTATGTAATATAATATTTGTATCTTTTACAAAGAGAAACACCTTTTCATTATATTCGCGAAAAGATTTGTACGTTATATATATTTTGCATACTTTTTCATTTCATGAAAATTCAGCAGCTCGTAAAATGCTACTTTACTTCACCGCCCGACCTCCATATAGAGGGAAAAATTTCATCTTAAATTTTTCACTTTGCAACAAACAATAAATTTTTTAGTTGGAATATATTTGAGAAAAAGTGTCGCGTGCACTCATCATCAGAGATAATAACTGCTAACTAAGCTGGTTGAGCAACAAATATGGAGGATGAATATCCGTTATTTTTACGATATTATGATCCAATAACGGCGAACCAAGTCGGTAAGACGAAACCGTGAAGCGACGAGAGCTTCGTTAAGGAATATCATCACGAGAAAAAAAAATTGAAAGAGAAATAAAATAATGAGGAACAAAGAGCCGTAAGCAGGCGACGCAATGGGCAAAGAAGAATGGGGAATGATAAAATATGCGAGCGGCCTTGGTGTTTCAACGAAATGAAAAGAAAACGCGAAAAGGTTATGCTGTGTTGCTGCAAATAATGTCGCGCGCGCGCCGGAAGACAAACTGTCGCTTTTTGGAAAACTGCTTGCGGTCGCGCAAGAATGACTTGGCTACATTATGCAGAGCCTGTTTTTGACGGGCAAAACACGTTAGGAGATGTATCAGTCCTGTAATTATTATATTTGCTTTTATATTATTCATTTGTTTCGTTCGCAACTTATTTATTTATAGTCATGGCAGAATATAGTCTGTGTTTCAGATGTTCAGGCAATTTTACTCGAGCAATATTGTACATATGAAATTAACAGAATACAACATTCACGACGAGCACAAACGTTTACGTAAAATAGCTCAGCAAAACATGTACTTTTTAATTATGCAATGATTCCAAACATATAGTCCGGTAATCCTTCTCCAAAGATTGATCGATTTATTTATTTTATTTTTTTTTTTTTTTTTTATAGATTTACATTATTATTCTTTATGAAAAGTTGATTCAAAATAGATAAACTTGGACATGATGAGTTTTAATTTTGCAATATATATCAGTGATTCAAAGTTGAAAAATGTTCCTAAAAAAGAAACCTCACATCGCTGTTTGTTTTGGATGTTTAAAATTTAATTTGTGCGATCCGCAAAATGGAACGGATAAACATTATTTCAATTGATCGTACTTGCAATAAAACGAAAGTGGAAATTGTGAACAAGCGATCATTTACACGAAAACACGCTGGGAGATTATTATGCCGACTATAAATCGCGACACGGTACAGCATTGTTACCGCTCCACTTTATTTTTCTCAATTTACAATGACGCGCGCGTGTTGTTGTTACAACCAGATTATCTGCTTATTGTCGTCAAATAATATATATATATACACAAGGGCATAAATTAAGCCTTTGCGCAGAACCATTTTTTCGAGCGCGATTTCATTATTTGTCATAACATCCGTAGCGATTTATATTCATTGCCATGAGGTGGCGGCATTTCGTTTTCATTTAATTTTTCATTTCCTTGTCCGTGTTTGTTCTATATTCTCATCCAAATATTTAAGTCTTGGGGAAATTGTGGGTGGCAATTATAATATCCCGATATTATGCATCATTGAATCACGATGCATTTAATCTATACACAAATGTGTATATACAAAAAACAATTCAGGTCAAGAAATATATAAAGCAAATTCAAACAAAACAATTTACTAAACAAAAATGCTAATGACATTATACATAAGTTAAAAGTTTGTTTCGAATGAACAAATAGTTTTAAATATAGTTTCAAAACATAAACATTCTATCACACTAATCGATAATTGTGTTATTTTTAAGCAAATTGAGCTATTGAAAAAAGTATCACGAGCCAATAAATAATTAGCGGAAATTAACATGCATACCTGTACCATTATTAATTACAATTGTCATGTTTTTATGTACCTTGAATGCAAAATCACGCAATGTTTTTAAATTCGAAATCGCAATTAACATTGTTTAAGTTTGATACAAATGTTTTGGGCATATAAAACAAGAGGCAATCCATCGCGAATCGCCCGGGGTAGTGCTGAATTTCAATTGTAATGCAACACCAACTGCTTCTGCAGCAGTTTAGTTTCATTACGCGCTATGATTAACATGGAAATCCGTCGATTACAAATACGCCGCCGTGCAAAGTGTATTAAAATTCTACATTTTCGATTGATTTTATACTTCTATTTTTTTTTTACATTTTCTTACTCATTCACTTTTCATATATCACGTTCTTTCAACAGTAGACTTATATTTTTTTCATTTTGAATTACACTTCTTAAACAAAAGAAAATTATTTTTAAACTAGACACTCTTAACTAAACATTTTTAATTTCAACATTTTCACGCAAAACTTTCCAACACTGCAGTTGTTCCAACGTTGAAACGACGTTGGTTTCGCAGACGCTGGTAGCCAGCGAAGTACATACGTTGGTACTACTATATAGCTACAATAAGCGTCGTTAGTATGGAGTAAAATCAACGTCGGTAAAATTTTTTATAAATTTGAGTTGAATAGCGACGTCGGGCCAATTACAATTTTTGTACCACAATCCGTCGTTTGATGAAGAGTTAATATCTAACAATGGTTTAACGTCGATACGACGTCGATAAACTATCTTGAAAACAAAGTATTTTTGTTACGTTAAAACAGCCTTAATAAATTCATCATAATAATACTTTGTTTTCGAGATAGTTTTTATAAGTATTATTTCAAATAATAAAAACCTATTGATTAGAGCGATGATAAATTTTTAAGTACGCGCGGCTTACCAACACCCAGATAAAAATTTGTGTGATTAGCTGACAGTAATAAATAGCTCAAAAACTCTTTAAAATTCTTTAAAATACTTTGGTACTCATAGCCAATCATTGATATTCTTCGAAACTTTTTAGCACTCTTTAATACTTTTTAGAACTCTTTGGTACTCATGGGTACTCATTAATACTCATTGGCACTCGTTGGAACTCTTGGTACTCTTTGAGCACTCATTGAAAGAGTTACAAGTTTCCAACCCCTTGTGTCTGAATGTTTGTTGTGATGTTGTACTTCTATTTCGTATAATATAATTTCAAAAGGGATTCGTATCGTGAAAGCAAAATATCCGATTAGTATACTGGTATAATACTAATGGTAATAAAGTAAAACCTCCTTATCACGTGACAGGAATTCTTTCTATTGAGAATTTATTTTTGGGAGTTTTTCAGGGTGTATAGGGGTTATAGGGTTTTTACGCCACTGAGAAGTGCAAAAATGCATTATCCTACCTTGACTGATAAATATTTGACGTTTATTGTCGTTTTAGAACACTATAATTAATTTATACTGTCAAAAATATGTTTTCATTTCCACTATCATGTGTGATTTTGTAGGCTAACGGCTATCGTTCGCTTGAAACAGCGAAGTGATGGTTAAGTTGAAATTGGCCTAAATAATTTCAGCAGCAGTATTCCAACAACTAAACTAGATATAAATCGTAAAATATTAGTTATTTATAAGTTATTATAAATATATATATATATATATATAAAATAAGTTATTAGTAGTATATTTCACGAAGGACAAAGTTTGAACCACGGACCCTATATATATATATATATATATATATATATATATGCTAAAAGTAGGCAAAAAGTCTAGCTGGATTCATGCCGATGAAGTGACAATACATCAATAAATTGATCGATAAACTCTAAAAATGTGTATATCTTCATTTTACAAAAATACAGTTGATTTGCATAAAATTGAATGTAATTATATTTTATTTGTTTATTTATTTATTTATTTATTTTTTTTTTTTGAAAACTTGTAATGAAAGAAAAAAGATGAGATGTTCGTGACAATAAATAGGCATCACATCAAATCAGCATCGCTCGAGTATTTAAAAGAAAAATAAGTAGCCGGGAGTACAAAAAGACAATACAGACAAAAAAGTAGAAGAAGTACACTTGAGAATCAAGGAGATACTGGCGTTTGACGCGGTAATTTTCGGCAACGGGAACAAAAATGTTTTGTCTATAGTAGCACGCTAAGTGCTCTCTTTCTTGTTCCGTTAGAGTAAATATTTAATTTGCTACGCTCCGTGATAGAATACAAGCTATGAGATTTTTGTTTTCTCCGAGATCAAGGATATCATTTTCCACTTAAAAGAATACTAATTTATGTAATAATCTCAAAAATGATATTTACCTGCATCAAAGTTCATTTTGTGACGTTCAGTCAAAAATTGAATTGAATTTTATTTAGTTTGTTTAAAGACTTGCAATCTCTTTCATTTTGATAAATATGATTTTAGATTAATACACACAATCATCTGAATGCTAAAATGTAATTAATCGCAAATCAAACTTGTAAAACAACAGGATCTTATTGAATAACATGTAAATATTGTTGCATGCTGCGGGTCGTGAACTCGAAGGTCGAATTCAAATGTCACGATCGTCAAATGTTTATGTGGAGTTGTCAATGTTGAGAGGTTGACATGTGAGTCTACTTCTGACTACGGGTGTCAATGAATGAACGTGTTAATAAAATGGCCTGCTCGTCTTTTATAAAACTATTTGTTTCATTTCGGTCGCACGGCGCGCAACAAGACGTTGCCAGAAACGCTGTGCCGTTAACTTTGTCTCTTGGAATGTTATCTACTCGGTGAAATTGTTGTTTCATCAAACCGAATATGTTTGATTCTCGAAAACGTTAGCTCTGATCGTCACTGTCAGGTAGTTCGCGAAAATAAAGCACTTGGCACGATTCAAACCTATAAATATCAGCAATCGCGACAGTGTTGTCGATTTAATTGTTTTAACTAATTAATATATAAATACCTTGCAAAAGGTATACGAGTTTATGATAGCCAATTTTAAAATAACTTTATTCATAAAATAATATATTATTTTTCATCAACATGATCCATAATTAAATATAATGAAACTTCTCGGTATAATTTTTCAAAAATCTTCTATATATATAGCTAAAGACTCTATTTGACAGCCATTTTCAATGCTATTATACCGTCCAAGTGTGGATTTAATTGGAGGAAGAAAACGTCCCGTCATCAGCTTTTATGCAAATTGACGTTCTGGCTAATTTCGTAAAATGCGTTTTCATAAGTTTTATATTCATTAAATAAGGTTATTTTAAGATGATTTTCAACATCATAACTATATATATTTCAACGCGTTAATTTTGTTGTCAATATTAGTTAAACATAATGTATTCTTTTCTCCTTATTTTTTGTGTAAGGGAAGTTTGATGAAGATATATATTTTTGTGAGAAATTTTGGTTTACTTAGGCATATTTCGATATCAAAAGAGTTATATTGATGACTCAAAGAATATATATAATTTAAATGTGTATATATTGTTGCGGGCCATGCAACCGAAATGAAACAGTCGAAACATTCACACTCGTAGTCAGAAACAGACTCACAAAAATTGTCTTATACACTCGACTCACACTTCGTGTATACATTTAAGTAATGCAACAAAAACCGCTTATCAATATTTTTAATTTGGAAATTTGTTCTTACTAAAAGATTTATTTCAAGTTTCAAAAAATTTAATGTTATTTTTATTTAATCTCTAAATTAATATGTGGTCAATTTATAATTTCTGAAATAAGATATTGTCAATATGTTTTACGTATGGACAAATATATGATCCTTTTTACTAGGGGTGTTCAAGTTTGAACAAAAAACTAGAGTCAAACTCAGAGAGGACTGCTTGACAGTATCTGTCGCTAAGTTGATAACGATCCCGATGAAAGCAATATTGAACAAGGTTTCAAGAGAGCGGCAGTTCTTTTGAATATTAGTTTTACAGAGTATACTTAAAAAAGTAATAAACATCTTTAATGTGATTGATCCAAATGTTAGAGACACCACGGAACTTGATATTTTTCGTTGATAGTTTATGCATTATAAGGAAACTGAATGTTTTAAATTTTTTATAAATTGTTTCTCCAATAATCATACAAATTAAGGGGATGAATAAAGGTGGGTGTTTATAAAAAACGAGTTGAAGTCCTGTTTCATGAATAACCATTTAAAGACTAAACAAAACATATCAGGCGTTTCATATAGTTGCAAAGAATCGCCTGATATATTTTATTTAGTCCGTTCATATTTATTTTTGACGCAGGACCTCAACTCGTTTTTCAAAACACTGTCCTTTATTCATCGCCTTAACTATCTAATTTGATTGTTTCAAATTCATATATAGAACAAATCCTATGCAATTTTTTATTGAATAAATCCAATGAATTTATTGCAGAAATAATCAACTGTTAATTTATAATTAACGTACTCGTTTGATTTTTTATTAGAAGAAATAATTAAATTAATCAAAAGGTTGATTTCAACCATTTTACAAAAGAAACTTTCTCGATAATTAACTTTTTTAGGTTGGAGTAAAAATATAATTATTATGAAATTATAATATGTAATTACGTATAGTGCAAAGTTGCATTTGCTTTAGTTTGAATTAATTACGTTGCCTCATGTTTTAAAAATAAAGTGTTTTACAATGTTGTGAAACGTGTAAAATTGATTCAAAATGTTACATTTTCGCTTAATCTCAATGCAACTGCTGGCAAGATATGTGTAATGCCATACGTCGAAAGGAAGCCAAAGTAATCGCAACCTCAAGATAATCTTCCTCATTTCTCGACTTCTACTTCACTTCCGACTCTAGTTTCAAACCGCAACAAACAGTTCGAGTTTTGAACAATATAATTTCGATACGTAATTATCGACATAATTCCACAATTTTCACTTTCCTTCGAATAGGCACCTGTCAAAATTTAATTAACGCGTTGGCACGAAATGCAATCACGCTTCAAAAATAATTCAGTTACCCTGTAAAAAATTCATGAAATATGCGATGAATTTCACTATTAGAATTCAACATCTCAAATGTTATTATTTTGACATAATCGTTGTGAATGATTCTTTGGATCAGATATATGCACTCAATATGTTATATAGTTTTTCACACACATCAATTTTGTGCCGTCTCTGGTACTATTATTATGGAATTAAGGTGATGTGTAAGATCTGCTGCCACAGAGTTAGGGACTTTGTTCATAAAAATTACAATAACTGTTGATTTTCAAAATACTGAGAAGAGCGACATTATACATTAATGGGAAAATTCGTAGAACAAAAAAACATCATGTTTCGTTTAAGAATGTAAACAAACAATGATTTCTACGAATAACCTCCACTTTGTACACTAGAAATCATTATTCGTCAACGTTGTATAATAAAAATTCAGTTTTTTTGTGTATGAATGTGTAAAATAAGTGAGAAAATGTCGCTCTTCTCGTTAAATTAATTTACAATTAAATTACATATTAATTTTAATTAAAGAAATCTGTAATGTCGGTAACTCCCGGTTCGACATCACCTTAAGTTTTGACATCTGACCTCCTACTTAACATAACATTTATTGCTATAAATCCGAAAACCTTGAAGCGAAAGCAGTTACAAATAAGAAAAAAAAATAACAATCAAAAACTTTTCATTTCGTGAAACGAACGAAAACATCAACAATTTGATCGTTAAATTTTTTTGTACATACCGTTTGAATTTTTACTAGCGTTTGAAAAAAACATTCACTCGGTGGTATTCTGATTTGTCGTTTAAAAAAGTGCTATAAATCCGCAAAGAAAATAAAACATCTTCGGTTTATCGGCCGACGCGTTATTCCGAACAAGCGCCATTATTTTGATTAGAAAATTGTTTCGGTTCGATAAAACGACAAAACAATGAAAAGGAATCAGGCGCTTCGATCGTGGAAAAGAAATGCTCATTTTATCCGTCTCAACACCACTGATGTGGAGTAATCATCCCGCAGCAATAATAATTTCGATCACAACAATTTCAGCGTCATTAAATTTACTGTGCAAGAAAAATCGTGAGAAAATAGTCGGGTAAGAAAGTCGCCTACAGCATCAAGAGACTTGAAAAAACCAAAATTCTTCCGTGTGGAATATTCATATAAATTCTATTTTTAATTTCGGATATTTTCCTCGGTAGAAATGTTGGTCTGGCTGAATAGTGAACCTTGCCAGGAGACCAAAGCGCAAGATCGGATTTTGTATGAGCCCTATCAGGGTCTGTTACAATAAATGTGCTTTTGGATTCAATATGGCCCTGATCAGGAATTCTGAACTGTTCTAATACAGCCCTATTAATTTGTAATTTCTGCCGAATTAAGCTATTAATTGGCCTTGAATTGGAATACTGAAATCAGTTCACCATGGCTCAGCCCGATCAGGACCAGATCAGCTAGTATGCAGGTCCATGTCAAATTTATACTAGGGTTACCGATTATTGATTATCAATTTTGTGTACAAAAAAGGTTCAGCTTGTCAAACGCAAGATAATAGATAACTACTCGAATATGACTAGGCAAACATATCGCGCAATGTTGTTTTGTGAAAAATGAATAATGGCCAAAGTTTTAACGGAAATTCTATTCTACGTTTGTAGCGCACATCTTCATTATTTTTGGTTACGTAACTCAAACGCATTGATGATATAATTTTTA
Organism: Trissolcus japonicus; assembly: GCA_030522925.1. Taxonomy (NCBI): domain Eukaryota; kingdom Metazoa; phylum Arthropoda; class Insecta; order Hymenoptera; family Scelionidae; genus Trissolcus; species Trissolcus japonicus. The sequence goes on from JAPYZS010000507.1 coordinate 25,425, forward strand.
TGGCGATAAAAAAAGGAATTTGTCCGACTGCATCACCGTCCAAACTAGTATGAAAAATTTTGCATTCCGCGACGCGCTATAGAAACAGAGATAATTGTTGAAATTTAATTGCAAGCCTTTGTGAAAGTCGATTCTATCATTTAGTAACTGATATCTTACCATTTTTATGAAATGTTGTATGTGGTGTAAAAAAGTAAATACAAATATATGATTCTGACGATTCTTCGTATTTTATCATTGTTTGGAAAAAGTATAAAAGTTAATAATGAAAACCATTATTTTCTTTATTATATTTTAAATTAAACAACGTTAACAGGTTTTAAATTCAAATGTTTAAATCAAATTTGAATGGTAATTTTCATTGAAATGATACTGATATAAAATCAATCTTTACGTGCTATCCTTCGCTTCGCACCGTACTTTAACCCAATCGATATAGTCGCTATGTTTAAATAAGATATGTCAATAGAACTCTTTAAGAACAATTTCTTTTAAAGAAAAAATTGCTTCTTCACGTGTTTATTTGCCGTAAATTAGTGGTCTATTGAAAATATTTAACTCCAATTTTTTTATCTCAACACACAAATAAATAATACTCGCTTCCAAATATAAGTTTAATCAAAATTATCGTTTATTTTATTGTTTAGAATAAACGTTAAATCGTATGTTGAATACTTTTTTCCTCTGTCTGGCAAGTTTTATATTCGTCACTTATTTTCGGCAAATCCCGTATCGTAAATCGAAACAATCGTACGATAAATTCTATTTGATTTGCACGAAAGATCCAATCTGGCGGAACATTTTGACACAATGCAAAATCCCAGGCAGAATCAGCCTATGTCATCAAATAACGCCAGTTGACTACGCTGAACCAACGTCGGATCAGTTGTTCTGCCAACATTGACTCAACGTTGGCGAACAGTGTAGGGCCGACATAGAAATAACATATCACTGTGAGTCATTACTACACAATACAATCTGATTAAATATTTATGAAATTAATTTAAAATGTAACTATTATGTTACATGACAGGAAAGTCGTTATCGAATAACGTCGATACGCGACTTTGCCAACATGGTTACGACTGTATTTTTCGGCTTGGAATATAACTTATCATTACTCTGGTTTGAGGGACAGACATACGCATCGACGCGTTTATCTGCCTATTAATTCTTTGTCTCGTTACCATGATGAAGATAGCGATCAACAGATGTACTGTCGGGTCCGCGAGATTTTAAAGTTTCTGATTCTCGCACTAAATCGGAAAATTTCTGCCGTTATATTGGATTTATGAAATGAGAACGGAAATATCCACGACTGCAAAACTATTATAGTACTCCTAAAAGCGTAGCGAAACGACTTTGTGTATAACAATAATGGTCTCGGACTTGCGGTCTTTCGTGTTTCCTTGCGGTGTTTATGATGTTGTATTACACCAGACTTATTGTACGACACATCCCCGGTCTTGCTATTAGAAACGCGTTTTCCATATTTTGTTACGTGATTTGTTTATTCGTTCTGTAAAATGAAAGAATCGTGCTAGTTTTTTTGCACCTTTTTTATCTTGCTCAATCGATATTCAAATGTGTGTTCTCTGAGCAGGTTTTTTTTTTAATCTCATTTCAAATGTTTTTATTCCCTTTTCCTAGCGAAAGAATATAATTTCAGTTTTTACTGCTTTTTACGACTGCGTTTTCTTTTTTCAGTCCCTGATGTATTTTGTATTAGTAAAATGAGTTTTCGCTGAACAAACATTAACGACGCTTTTTTTCTCATATACTTTTGTTATTCAAAAACAATTTGGAAAATTGAAACTAATAAAAGCGGATGGATATATGAACGAGCAAATTTTTCTTAATAAACATAACACAAACATTTGTTCAAATTGAGAGAACGATGCGATAAGTTTTATTATGACGTATTTATGATGTACTTAATTGCCGTGCAAAAAAAAACACCCAATGTGTGCTCCTCGAATTTATGGAAGAGAACGTAATTCCTTTTGTTAAATAACCCGTCTAAAAAAGGGAATAGCATAGTCGGACGAGGATCATTAGGCCTCCGTCCGATTTATGACTCTCCGCCCTAATACAATATCAGGTGCGAACCCACACGCCGAATTTTCAAGCAATTGAATTCGACAAATTTTTATATTCCATCCGAAAAAATTTGAAAGTAAAATAATTGGGGTTTACAGTTGTAATTCTCTTTCTGGAATTAATTCTGAAAATAATAATGTAAAGAAAATAAACAATGTTATATTAAATAAGGAGAATGTGCTTGAATGGAAAGAATATATTCACTCGTTTTCGGACCCAAAATATCATTATGCATTGATATATGCAAGAATAGATGAGCGTGACGAAGGCCGTTACTCGATTCCGTACATTTTTCGTCAATTGCAAAAATTGGTGTCTAGAGCTGTAGCACGTCTTAATATAAAAGCGAGGGAATATACGTATTCGGCGTATAAGAACGGCGGGATCAGAGGAAAGACCGGCGACGTACACGTTTTATTGCCTTACGTGCTCGAATGAGTAGCAGACATATCGCATATATACGCATGCGACTTTACGGCAAAAGTCATAGTTCTTTTTACGTAACTTGTATACTGCCTGGCGCGATTCTGACATACCGAACACACTCCTTATGAGTCGATTCCTTAACAGGATTTGATGTAGTCTCGTAAATGAAGCAGCGCGTAGTTTGTGCATCAGTGAAGATCGAAAGCCGCCCGACATAAATTTCAGTAACGCCATTGTACGATAATGGACTTTCAGCTGCTACGTCGTTGATGAACTACGTACTATTAAAACTGGATTAATAGGGACATTTGGCGTCGCTCAGATTTATAGCCCTGTTTCGATTTCGAAAACCCTATTCCAACCCAAATTTTGACGTCTCAAGTCTCTGATTTACGATTTTTCACTTCTTTCGACAACTTTTAACTTTGATCAGATTCATGTAATTTGCCTTATCAGATAATTTGCTCATTGCACATGGAACAGAAAAAAATATAATCAAAAGCGAAACGAAATGAGAACGGTAATCATTCAAGATGGGAGATATTATTTAATAATCCGAAAATTATTTAAGACATTTTAAAATCTGGTGGAGTAAAATTTCATATAGGTAATATCAATTATTCTAGTCTCTCGATTCATAACTCAAATTGTATATCTATGAACAAATGGAACTTTGATAAGCATTTATATACTATTACTTAAAATATATATTTCATTGATTCGCGGTAAATTTTAAAAATTCTTCATTTTCATTGTCACTATAATTGTCAAATTTCATGACACTTTCTCACCGTGTGAAAACTCAGAATTAAATGTGTATTTTTAAATCCGTTTTACATTTTATATAATCATGTTTTATTTAAACCGTTCCGTAAATTGTATAAGCTAGAGTTGTAATTTGTAATGCAAAAAGATAATTTTCAAAACATTTACAAAATGTTGCTCGAGCAACCTTATTCAAATTGAAATTGCGCTCTCACTGTGCCTGCAATATAGTTAAACACGCTGTATCTGCATATGATTTATATATCATTTACATATTACTTTCGAGAATCAATGTTACTTATTTGAGAGTGAGTTATTCAAACATCATGATAAATCTTCTACAAATAGCTCTCGCATGAAGAAAATCTTGCCAAATCGAAACAAAACTATATAATACTACTGAAGTAAACTAAATTTATAAAATTGAAAATAAAGCGAGATTTGTTTATTTCTCGTCACAAATTTTCATCCATGTTCGAAGAATCTAAATACCTAAATATCTTGTTGGTAACATTTTTGGGGACATGCATCGATTAAAAATGTTTATGCAGAAAAACGTTTTGCATAAACATATATTTTTTTCTGAACGAAATAAGTTGAGTTCAAAATAGGAAAAAATTGATGGAAAATAATTTTTATTTCTGGAGTTTATTAGCGTAATTCGAGTAGTGATACTATACAGTCAGACTGAATGATTGTAACTGCACCAATTGAATTATTCATATAATTTATGAAAAGTGAAGTCGATAATCTTCCAAGTCAAAAAGCTTTTCGTACATTAACTGGGATTCAAGTCACGTATAGATCGTTGTTACAAGAAACCTATGAATTTAGGGATCAAGCCCTCATATGCTGCGTAATCTAATCCTCAACTCACTTAGAGTTTCTTTGCAATTAAATTTTGCCTAATTCGAACACAATCAATTTGAGTATCAATTCATTTTAATTGCATCACGGAAACTTGTTCTTGGGTTATAATCCAATTCGTATCAGTTTTTGAAACTAAAATAAAAATTTTAATTTCATCTCAACTAATTGAACAGATTGATTTAAAAAAATTGGTGTAATAAAATGAAGGTTTTAATTGAATATAAATCTGATTCCCGTGATTGAATTAGCAAAATGTTGTCGCGAAGAAATCATGGCGTGAGATTTGAGTGCAAAGCTGATCGCGTAATGAGACTGGCGTCAATTCGTTACAATATGTGAGAGGCCGCCAGAGTAACAAGATCGTGCTGGCTTTGCGAAGGCGCCGTCATAATTTTGCTACGCGAATCAGCCGCGACACCTCATAGTGTTGCGTCGCGTTTGTACGAGCGCCGCTCAAATGAACGACTTCGTTCCTAATTGCACGCGGTAATTATTGTTTACGCTGCAAATATATCAGTGCGCGTGTCTCTACGGATTGCTCGGGTTTACTCAAAGACTTGTGAGCAAAGTTGCTCGAGTGCGCTGACTTGCGATTTCTTCGGTTTGTGCGCGATGTTAATTACGGTGATCTGCATACATTTAACATGATTCGACATGTAGAGAGCAACGTCGCTCGAATTGTAGCCAGAATTCAACAACATTTTATCTCTATGAAACATCGACTTTCAAAGTTCTCATAAGTTTCCTTATAATTCCATCATGTCTACATTCGTAATTGCATCATTCTTACTCTGTCATCAAATATAATATGATATTGAAACGAACAACAACAAAAGATGGACAATTTTAATTACCAATAAAATAATTTTAATTTGATCAAAATTAATTTGAAAAATATAAATTTTTGATTTTGACTTACATTTTATTCTACTTATTTTTTTAAAGCTCATAAAAAGAACAACACGATGCAATATTTTAACAATCGTATAAGAATAAAAGTAAATGTAGCTGAAAAACACCTCCGCAGCATAATAATTTGCAGTAGTATATTCTCACAATAAGACGACATGTGTTGTTGAACAGACAAAAATAGCAATATGATACAGACAATTGAGAAAGAAGTTGAATCCATACAACGTAATGCTACTTTCACAAAAACATTTTGTACATTGAAACTTATATAATTAAGACTAAAACAACAAAAAATACTTTAAAAGTTTGACGACATTTTACATTTGAACTTTTTCAATCAATACCTTGAGAATGTTACGATAATAAAAAAAGAAAATAAACAAATAACATTATTGTTTTCAATTATGTTCAATTCAACGTATAATATTTTATCGTAGTACAGTTCAGATAATGTAATCTTGAGACAACATTTGATCGATTATTTTTAAATGGTTCTTCGAATCTACGTCTCACAATGACAACGAATTATACTATAATTCGTTCTGAATAAAGAAAGGTCATACTGACTTATGGAAAAATTGAACAAAATTATAAACATACCTCATTATCAAAACTAATAAAACAATTGTGTAGAGAACTTGAAACTAAATCAAAATTTTTTTTTCACTACAATATATAAATTCATGAAAAAAGTAAAGCACTCTATTAAAGACGGAGTCTTATGAAGGCTTAATTTATTTTTTCCTCTGGGTAATTAGAATTAGTGTGACTTTAGTGTGAAAAGTAAACTGAGGCGCGCGACTTAAATTGTATGAGCGGAAGAAGTTTGTAATGAGACATGAATAAAAACATTAATTATAAAGAATTTTATGTACGGGTGTCTGCAAAATGAGAATGTGCTTCTTAGAGAAGAAAATACTGCTGAAAATAAGGAGACACTCTTGCGGTTTATTGCGACTATATTTCAGGCCATAAACTGAATATTACTTGCTTCACACCAAAAAATCGAATTCGCTTCTGGTGCTTTATATTTCGGAAGAAATTTTATTCCGATTTGGTTGTTTAAATAACAATAAATCTTTTAGATAATAGAAATAATATGCCTTATGAACAATCAATTTCAAATTTTTGTATATAATCTGTCAGTTTATCAATGAAATCATGATTAACTTTTATATACAAGTCTATAAAAAAAAAAAAAATCTCAAATTTTTTCGAACATTCAGTGTAGTCTAATCATCAGACAAATGTTTTTGGTACTTAAAATATGACATTGGTTGACATTAACAAGCGTCATCAATACAAATTTACGTGAAGATTATAAGAAGCTTTCGTCGTAAATGACTCACTTGTCAGTAATTGCGGAAACACATGAGACAGGATACTGAGATGAGATATAAAAAGGAGCGATAACTAAGTAGCATCTAAATGTGCAAAGGCATTAGAGTAACCGTGCGTTAAGTCACTTGCAGCGACGAATTTAACTGAAATGCATATCTATTTAATCCATTATACTTAGAATCCGCGGCAGTCAATTTTCATTTCATCTCAATAAAGAAGCTTTTTCTCTCAAATTTATTACATCTCAACTGTGCGTTTATGTAATAATAAGTAAACCTTAATTTTTTCTCATGCAAATACTGTACTTTATCATGTTAATTTTCACATTGATTAAGCATCGTGAAAAAAATTCTGATGTAAATGAATCAAAAGTGGATTATGTTGATGAAAGCAACAGAAGTGTTTGAATTGACATTTTGATGTTTTTTGTTTCGCATGTCATTCGTAAAAAAGGTCTCTGCCACTAGAATTATATTCAGTTTGTTTGTAATAACAGAATTACGATTATTAAAAATTTAATTGAATATACGGATCATGTGAAGCGCATGTTTACACTTTATCAGATAATTAAACTGTACACCCTCCACTAAATAGGGCCACTTGAACATACGGTTCTGCAATGACATGAAAATTAAAATGAAGCGACGCTTGCTGTATTGTTCAAGCCCGATTCTAAAAGGACATAACAAGCTTTATCGCATTCAAGTTTAAATAACACAAAAAAATTTTAAGTGCTTTACAAAAAATACGTGTTGAAAAGTATCATCGAAATTTATTCCATGTCTCGATATATTATGATTTTTTTTCTCTTGATGTCGATAAGAGAAATGACTCTTGGGATGAGATCAACATTTTTCATTTAAAATTTATTTTCTTTAATTTTTTAGTGTTGCATAATGTATGGCCGTTGATGCATTCAAAAAAATCGGTCAATATTCGTTGATTTTTCAAGTTGATGAATTTCGTTCACGCAAAGCTGCGATTTTGACGGCACGAAATTTGTCTAACTTGGGTATTAAACATTTTTCGTCCTCTTAGGTGTATGATGGTATACTTAGTGGGCGTGAGGCGAAGCGTCCAACTAACGTCCAAAAATAATATATACTGTCCACGTGTTCGTAAGCCAGTGCTAGATAATGTATCGCAGCGAAATATCCATCGCGTGTTCCAGAATACATATGTCTGTGCGATATATACCTAAGTGCAACATAAAAATCGCACAACAAAAGTGTGGAAATGCATTTGATTCTCTTTCCGCAAGATTTCACACGAAAACTCATAACATGCTATAGATAAAATATGAAGCACCTGTTTACTACTTTCTGCTGTCCTAACACAAAAATTGCAAAGATTGTTTAATTTTTTTTTTGTATATACCAATGCGAATTTTATTTCTTTTTAAGATGCAAGTATGAAAATACGCGCATATGAATGCGGTGAAATTTCAGATCCGCGAATGCCAAACGTAACAATGATTTGAACTTTGTCAAAGGAATATTGAAATGTAATATGACATACGTGAGAGAATCGAATGCCGGGGGAAATCATCGACTCCACGCGCTCGGTGTATGCAAAACTTTGAAACATAAGAAACCACTCATGTTCTTGTACGATATTCTAGATGAGTGTGTACAATTGTTACCTGGATATATTTCAATTGTCATAAACACCCCCTGGTACTTGATGTTGAATAAGCCTTATATCAAGTTTGTCTTAGTATCTTCATAACGATATAATACACGTTTCACTTATGTTTGCCACGAATTCTTTATTATTTCGTATATTAGAATTCATTAAATTATTCCATTTGTATAAAACAGCAGTCAAAAAACTGGAATTTGAATTTCCAGTTTACACTAAAATTACGTAAAATTAATTTAGAATCTAACAAACTAATTGCCAGTGAAAAAATATGGACAATCAAGGCTAATAGAACAAATATTGAAAATTAAAAATGTTGTTAACCCAACATAACAACAACAACAACAACAACAACAAAGAAATCAAGTTTAAACTAACTTATTGATTGATTAAATCATCTTGAAATTATTTTTTCAACTTTTGTCAGTCGTGAGTGCACGATTCACATTTGGTTCGAACTGATGGCCAAAACAAATTTAACAAATAAGCAACCAAAAGACAAAGTTGAGGCCAAATTGCGATCAGTTGATCAAACATTGAATGCTGCTCGAGCATCTGTAATTTTTCACACGTCAAGGAGAATGAATTATTTTTTCTCTTGCAAGATCTGTTCGTTTCCGTCGTAGGAAATAAGTCGCTCGTCGTGACTTCCGTGGCATTGGAACTTACGAAATGGAAAGAAAAATGCCAAGCTTGAATTCCGAAAGTACTTGGCCATTGCTTATTAAATCTTTCATCCGGACACTTATTCGATATTCAATATTTCCTTCGATGCTGCGACGCACTGAATCGATTAAAGCTGCTTTCGTGGAGATGCTGCATCGTTCGTGATGCACGTCGCTGTACCTAATAGCGAGATCTCACCCACTATTCATCCCCCTGCTCTATTGTCACGTTCCAATTGAAATTCAATTCACTCTATTACTTATTACACTTTCCTTGTTTATTTTAAATTCACTGATTTGCATGTAATCATCTGCTGTTTATCATTCAAATTTTTTATCATCCAGCATTGTTAATTTATTAAGTCTGACTAAGACACTTTTCTGTCGTATATAACGGTTTGAACATTTGATCATTATTTTTTATAAATGCAAATAAAATAAAAATGAGATCGTGAAATCATATGTGCACTGCGAGCTAGATTCCATGTGTTCTAATAATCATTCATATTTTACTTGAAACTTCTACCTTACTATGTCATACAAACAAAAAATGTATCAGTACATATTTTCATTCATTATACTAAATTTGTGCAATGCGCAATATGTTCTGACAAATTTCAATTCCTTACTTTTGCCATAAGTTGCCAGATTTCCTTATTCGATGGCAATGATATAATTTCATTTTGCTCCAAATCTGCCATAACAGTTCGAACATTTTTTGAAATTTGTTATCGCACTCGTTTTTGAACGAAAATGCTTTTTCAACAAACAGATGATATTCTTTGTCAGACATATTGCCACTCGCTTAAATTCGATAGAACGGTAGAATCAAACAGTTTATTTCATATTTCATTCTTTCATTTTTTATTTGAATCTTTTTTCCTACACATGCATATATTATGAACCTTTCGCATATTCCGTTGCCCAGGTTGACATAAAAATGTCAGAGCGTGGTAACTGTAAATATGAAAACGAGTCGGAGTCTGGGGTATAAACATGAAATTCGTATCATTTTAAGCTATATAAACATAATTATGACCCACATGAGGTCTCTGTCTCGACGCGATTTTTGTTGCTCCTTCACCTTGCCCAACTTTATGCAACGCCATTGCGATGGATTTGCATTAACAGTCGTTTAGAAGTGATGAGGATTTATTTAATTCTTTCGGCGCGATGAAAGTCGTTTGAAACGTATATGGCTTGACGTTATTCGCTTTGGATTGAAATCATATAAATTCTATTGCTTGAAACTTTTTTTACGATTCGTTTCGTCTGGAATAGAGGTACAGACAAAAGTGTACGATGTCGTTTGTAAACAATTTTACAAAACAAACCTATGTAAAAAACACTTTTTCATATTTAATAAACACTCTGTATTATTTTATTATTGGAATGATTTTAATTTCTAATAACAAATAATGAAATACACTTTTGATGCTCGCCACAAGTAAATTTTTTTCATAAATTAAATAAATTTCAATGTTTTTATTCTGTATTTGCTGAAAAAATGGTTTCAGTTAAATTTATATATATATATATATTTTTTTTTTCAACGTTTGGCAAACTTTGCGTGTGTGTACGTGCGACTCCTTGATGGGGAAGGGAGAAAAGTAGTTGAGGAGAAGCGTTCCGTTTGTGAGATTGCGCGGCATCGAGTCGGTTCCTTTTGCGAGGTTAGAGTGTAATATAATTTAGTTTAAAGCACATTTAATTTGTTGTAATAATAGGTTGTTTGTCATATATATAATTTTGAAACTTTGGATAATGAGTTTGTTGGGTCAGAAATTTATTTGGCCAGATAACACGTGATGTTCTAGCAAATAAACAAACGATAAACAAACACATTTTTATTTTAATATATAATGGAATAGATAAAAATTCATTTGGCTATAATCAATTTGTTTTCCTTTGGATAAAATGCTAATTTAAAAACTTTGTCTCATGTCAAAGGAGTTCTTTTGCTGAGTGAAAAGATATCAGGAAAGTTTCTTTTAAGAAAGTTATTCATAGCCGGATGATGAAGTCTGTCATATGTGAGTCTCCCTTATTTAAAGCGAATCGTTCGATCTGATGATCAATTGATTTGAAGAACGTTAGGGTCGTTGAGTTTCAGCCGAGGGGCAAAGTTTAGCATTCAACGATCAGCATAGGTAATAGAATTATGGCTCCCTTCGGCTCTCTTGCATTGTGAAATTATCCTGACTTAGTTGCTTACACTTTTTCCTCCAACTCTCTAGAAATCAAATGTCAATTTATTATCATTCTGTGATTTATAATTGAAATATTGATGATTTTTTTATCCAAACTATAATGTGAACAAATAAAACTGAAATTCAGAGAAAAAAAAATCTTGGAACTCTCACAGTTTCAATAAAAATCACGTCGTCATTTCACTGACTCTGCTATATTTATATTTTCATCTCACGTGTCAGAAGTCTCTGTTATAGAGTCGTAAAAAAATTAAGTGCCCATTTCTAATAGTAAATTCATCTATTCGCAGACCATTATTTAAAGAAAAGTTTGTTATCCCCAGAATCATAAATATTTCATACATTTTCACACTGGCCAATAACAAAACTTTGATTTTTCAGATCCAAAGTTCAAGAAGCCAATCACAAATGTTACAATTCCGGTTGGGAGGGAGGCCATTCTTGCCTGCGTCGTTCAAGATCTTGGTGCTTACAAGGTAAAAAATTAATTTTTATTCAAATTTCATTCAATGCCCACCTATACTCTAATATTTAAAATTTCACCTCAGCAGAAAGTTTAAAGTACGTGCATTTTATATTTATCGAGTTACACGATAATACATTATAATGTTCCAGTTCAAACTTTGAAAAACATACAAACAATGTAAAACGAGTGTTTTGAGAAGTTATGTGTTTGAAGAAACTAATACGTTTTGATTTCATATAGGTCTTTCACATTGTTTGCATTGCATATTGCTTTTGTATCTATATCCTTTCACCGAGTTCTGTTTTCTCTGTACGTCAACATTTTCGTTTGAACTTTACATTAAGGCTTTTGTCTTCATCTGAGCCTTTCTTTCTGTTAGCTAAAAACATTATGCTGACTTCTAACCATATTGAATAAACTCATTGATTAAAGCTACAAGAGGTTAACGTCCACATAAACATTTGAAAAGAAAACATCATTAAAGGACTTTTTGTTTTTGTTTTTTTTTTTTTGAAATCTTTTGTGGGATAATTTCATTGATATCGAACATTTCTTTCTTGTTCTTAATCAGAAAGTTTGTTCTGTTAAATATCAAAATTAGTATCAAGCCTTTGATCCAGACTATTTGCTCTTATATATATACTAAAACATTTTTCACCTTTTTAATAATCATGTCTCAAACACAAAATATCTTCTAGTTAGCAAATTAATTATAGCTAATTAGTGTCAGGAAAAATGGTGCGAGCTTAAGATTTAGATCTTTTTTGATGGGAAAGATTATTAGCTCAATGAGCTGCCTGGTTCAAGTGAGCTATACAGTGCAGCGCTTATGTATAACACCCTTTCCACGAATAGTTTAAAGGCTAAAATATTAAAGAAAATGGATTTGTGTATGAGTCCTTGAAAGTTCCATCGCGATAAAATTTCATCAAACGCTGCTCTTCTTGTGAAATCGCAAATGATTACAAATTTGAACATCCAATTTAAATAAATCAATAACAAATATTTTGCATCTTAATGCAAATAAGCTTTCGAAAATGTTATTATCCGTTGAGAATATATTTTTGACACAGTCGAAAAACAAATATCTTTTATTCAGATCAACCTTTTTCATCCGCATGTGCCAGTATAATCGAGGCACCTAATACACAATCTCGATTCTGACGATCAAACAAACATTCGACTTTGCGCATGAAAAAAAAAAAAGCTATCAAAACCCCTGTCACGAATAGCCGCGTCAGAGCAATCCAGTGCGAAAGTATAAATTTAAATGTTAATAATCATCGAGGTCACAAGTGCTCCATTGTTGGCCACTATCGACCTGTAATTTTGGTTTGCGAACGCGCTTTTCATCCTTTTTCAATATCCCTCAGCGTGCGTAACAAAGGTACGATCAATTTGGTCTCTTCCCAACAAAATGACCCGTTTCGATAGCCTCGTTCCGTTCAATAGCTCGGAAATCGGCCCTGTTACGTCGTCCCTGTATTCCTTTCGTTGCAGCGCAAATTGCAAGGCCAATGTTTGCGTCTGGTCACTTATGTAGATTCAATTTTTATCATCACTATAAAGAATCGGCAGTCGCTGAATCGTCGAATTAGAGTGCGAACATAAGGCTTGCGTTTCAGCTACCATCCAGAACAATATCAAAAAAACGGACGAGTTATGCAACATGAATTTCAAATGTAACGCCCAGCTGTACTTACAAAGATCCTTCTCAGGCGGGTGTATATCAACAGGAGGGACGATTTGACTCTTAGAATAATCGTATCGTTCATAAGCCAGGCTTGGTTTGACTTTGTTCGTCTCAACGTTTACGTGACGGATGATGGTAATATAAAACGATCCACAACGGATGCACAAATCCCGAATTCAGAATAACAATGACGCATTTTTGTTTTCAAACAAACGAAAAAAAGCGCTCATTAACTTGCTTATCGTATACGTGTCACGATATAAATCATTGTTACAAATTTAACTGATTTCACAACCACCGAGATGAGGTCACAACTATTTTTGGCATGATGAACGAAAGATGATCGCGCGGTTATTATTGAACAGACCGCTTTCACGAAAAATGAATTTGGACAAAATTATATATCCTCTAAAGTATTTTTACTGTGGATTAAAATCTACGTTAATAAATAAATTCTACTATCTGCTACTAAATGTACATTTCAATCAAAAACTATTCAAATCTGACTTTGATGCATAGTAGCCGTATGTGCATTTGCAACCATTATTGATGAAGCTTAATGTGTCGCTTATCTCGCTGTGTCTGGGTTTCACAACTTTGCTTAAAACAAACAGGTAAAACTCCTCCTTGAATTACGAGAGTAATACAGTTACGTTTCAAAGTGCTTATATTTCCCAATATATTTGAACACGAGTTGGATGTAGTACAAACCGTAAAACGAGAGTGTTAGAACTGATAAACTATAGGTAGACCGAATATGTAGTTTTCAGACACTTTCTATAGAGATAAATTAATAAAGTTTTTTATTCAACTATACTATTTGTAGATTCAATCTAATTGCGATATTTCAAGTTTAAAATAACAAAATATTTATTATTAAATACAAGTGTATATATACGTTCCCTTCATTATAAAGGATTGGAGTAAAAAAGCCTTGTTCAATTTGACAAAGACCACTTGACTTGACCAATTCTCGATAAGCTTCGAATGTTCAAACCAAACCCTGAAAATAACACTGACCAAGAGATCCGATTTATTATAGGTACTCATCTTCAAGAACACGAAATTGACCGCCAATTGAATTTCCTCATTTTCTTTATAAAAAAATTTCATCTAATCAGTTCTAATTCGAATCCAAATTTTATAACAAAATTGAATTCAATATATCATTCTGGTAAATTCAACCTTTTATGTCAGCAGGCCTGTGAAAGAGCAAACTAAAAATCATTGCAAATGATGGCTCGAGTTTGGGAAACATCGGAGCCCAAGCTCTGACGTTTGATCATAATTATTCTGAGCTTTCTTCGACCTCTGATTTGTCTAACTCATGCTTGTAACGTAAATGCCAAAAAGCGTATAACATTACACAACGTATCCAATATTCTATTGCAAGCTGCATGTAAACTGTTACAACAACATAAGAGAATAACAAAAATACAATAATTCTTTCATTTTAATCTCCGTTCAGGTGAAAGTGAAACTGTCCACAGTCTGTCTGACACAACTGTACACAGGAAAAAATTGTTGTAAAAAAAAACTAAATGAAAATAAAAAATTTTTAAAAATCAATTTCATTTAGAATCATTCACTAATTGTTATAATTGTTTTATTACATGATATTTTAGAAACTCATGAAGGTCAGTTTTTACTGTTTACAATATACGTTATTTTTTATAAAAATGGGTATAATGAAAAATGTAAGTTGAAAATGTAAATTGAATGATGTAATTGAAAGTGTTGGAAGTCTCCCATCGCTGGAAACTGGTTGTTACCATTGTTGATGAAATCAACATCAAAACCATCTGCTGGATAGACTCTCTGAGCAGCGCGAGCCTCTGCGTTTGACAAACGATACCGCATATGTGTTTACTCATCGACTACGAGCAAAGGAAGGAATTGGATTAATCATGATTTCCTATGTAGTTTCGTCTGCAACCCAATACGCACACTCATTTGCGCGCACGCACACCTGACGCAGATTCCGGCGTCTGTGTATCTTTCGTAAATCTCGGCGCTTTTGCCTGGGCAAAATCCGCCGAAACAACGTCGGGCTAATCTTCCTTAATCCGATTTCGACATTATCACATAGCAAACAATCGCGCTATTATTAAACAATAACCAACCTTTTGATGACATGCGCCCCCAATTCAATTTAACATCCTGCCTCCACCCTGTCGACGGTGTTTTGATATTCCAACGATGAGGCCAATTGTTTCTTACGTTCTTTTGTTGTTGACATCTCTTATTCAATTATACGTTTTTATATACCATGGCGTGAAAACGAAAAACCTCAAACAATTAATTTCATCTGAATGATTTCCTGACGTACAGAATAAACTTTTTGCAAGTATTCAGATCGGCGATTAAATTAATTTTCATCATACGAAAATTGGGATTCGTTGAATTGGTTCGATGAATAGATTGGGATAGAAGTTGCATTGTCCTGGAAGAATTTTGAAAGTTTAAATGAAAGTCGTCATGAAGCAAACTTACTGTTTCTGACAATTGCTTCTAAGCACACACGAACTCTATTTATATTCGTATGTCAGGATTTGATCCCATAGTTGAAATTTTGTTGTTAATAACATCATAAATTAAACTCCACATTCGCGCTTAAAGCACCTAACATTTTGAATTTCAATGTCTTGTATACTAAGTTTTCGTAACGCTATATAACATTTTGAGTTGGTGTTTAATCTATCTGTACTTGGCCGTAAATGATGTTGTAACACGTTGGAACAGTTATATGTATAAAACAAGTAATTTTTTTCAAATTAATAAAAAATTAATAATTTAGATAACAAGATCCCATTTATTCATCTCTAATAAAAAAAAAAAAACCTATTCTATTCAGTTCGTATTTTTTTGGCTTTTGTTTGTTTTTTGAAATGACCTTTATGAAGAAAAGGCTTTGTAATTGGAAAATTCCGCGATGAAAGACAAATTAGAGTTGGTCTGGCCCTGATGTGTCAAGCCATCAGAAGTATTGTGTCGTTTACGCGCGTGACATTTTACAAAGTGACATTTTGACGCTCCGCTTGAGGGCTGAGTCTAATGCCACGGCGTGCAATTTTATTCGTATACTTTCGTTTCGGCGGATAATAATAGTTTCAATACCCCGACCACAATATTAGGCTCATTACTACGAAAATACTCGTGACAAATGGTCGCTCCATTTAAATCACTTTTTTTCTTTTTTCATTTCAACAAAGCTTTTAGCATGAATAAAAACTCGATAACGAGCAGAGCCCGAGTTTTATAAAACTGCTACAAAGTAGTCTTGATCAAGTTGCATTTACCCACAATATGACTGCTAAGAAAGGGTATCATTATGTGGCCTGCGAATCGTTTGTCGATGCACTATTTCGTACCGTTCATCCCTTTTTTTACCAATAATTTGCTTTCCCTGCTTACAAAATAGGCATCGCCAATTGTGCTTCTGAAACATAACGACTGCAGATTCCCGCGAGATTTTTTCCTTGTCCCCGTCTTGTGTACTCTATAATAAATTCGAGGTTTTTTATTTATTTCTTTTATTATTTTATGACAAACTGCGACCAGCAGCTCGCACGGTGATTATTTTTCGGTTCCGCGCCTCTCTCGTTCTTCGTCGTCTTCTCTCATCCGGTTCAACAAAGCCGGATATTAATCTCCTGAGTGGTTGGTAATAAAAAGCGATTCGGATCGATGCTTAACCGGAGTTTTTGAATTATCGGAATGGTGCGCAATCATGTAACAGGTGCATTCGTATTCCCGTCTGAGAATAGTGCTTGTCTATACTATTATAAAGGTATAACTTAACGAATAAAAATATGTCTGTTCCAACGATTTTGCCGAGCATGCCCGCGTGTCGCGAGAATATTGTTTTATCGATATGCTATACCACCGTCAAGTATTCCCACTCCGTGTAATTCGTTGTCAGTCTCGTAATTACTTTTTTTCATTCACCTAAGATCATTTTCTGATTTCAATTTAGTTCAGTTTTATATTTATTTAGTTTTTTCATTCAATTACTCCTAAAGAAACTTTTATAATAAATCTATATGATTTTAAATGATTCAATACTGATATGGCTTTTATAAAAAAAATATAGAGAGTAGTGTAAAAATGTACGATACGATAAGATGATAAGAAAAATGCAAGCTGCATTATTCAAACGCGATGATTCAGAAAGATGTCCGTATAACGAATGTATTTCGTAATCTGAATTTTCAAAAGTTTACACGTAACAAGTTTCGCTATAATAACATATTCAAATTATGACACGTCTGACAAGCAGCAAAACATATTGTAATGCACATATTTTTTTATTCATTTATAATTCAGTTCTTTTTCGCCGCACTAAACTTATTCTCGTGGGAAATTTATATTATATATTACCAAGGACCTGTGTATATCTCGACCAATTCCAATCGCAAGTGGTATTGAATTGATCTTATAGTCTGGAAACAGATGCACTTGAAAAGTTATAAGTCATAAACTGTAACTTTGCTTGGAGCAAGATAGTCAAACACTCATAAGCCGACTCCACAAAAAAAAAGTTTGTAATTGCAATAAGATCATCTCGATTTATGACATTGTGAAGTTGTATAAAAGCGGGTCAACAAACTGCAATTTGTAACTTTCTTTATGGCATGCATCATTTTGATTAAATCACGAATTGAAACAAAGATAAAACAGTGAAAAACTGCCCTGTAAAATGTTTTCATCTTTTGCCAAAGTTTTTTTTTTTTTTTTTTTATAAAAAAAGTTGGTTTGTCCGAATCCAATGTTCATAGAGAGAGAGAGAGAGAGAGCAGTTGAAAAAAGTTTAAAGGAAGAGTGTAGCGTCACCCACTCGACGACCCTATAAAATTTACACGGGTTCACAGACTATAGCCGTAAATACTTGGTTATCATAGTTGCCGGAAGCACCGAGAGAAGCATTGCCCACATTCACCCACGAGGACAAACACGTGGATTTTAGGCGTTCCATTCATTCGGCTTGATATCAAATGTAATAGTTCCTCCTTCGCTTCCGACTGCTGCCCGACGGTTCTTGTCTTCTTATCCCGACAACCTTTCCCCTTACATAAAATCAGACTTGTTCAAATATACCGGTTCTCAAAGAAATAATTGCTTTGATCGCATAACGCTAAAAATATTATGTTACTTTTTGAAATATTCTACAATTTTCAATTATTATTGTTTATTACATTTTTTGATGTGAAAACTCTCTTTTGATGAAAATAAATTGTGAATGTTTTTTACATAATGATACCTAATATTTTAAATCTTATGGAACAATTTCATCCATCTTACTTTATTCGTTTGTATGACAAGAACCGACAAATATTCATCGTTTTTCATTTGCTTGGTATTTCAATCATGCCTTTGCTTGATGCATAACATTTTAATATAATCATGAATTCATTATTTTGAAGATAAAATTCGTATCATAACACGAGCATAAATCGATATTTGCGTATGAAAATCTTGTAAATTGTAAGATTTGTATTTTACATACAGAAGCAGTTGACTAAAAACTTATTTGTAACTAAAAAAGTGACAAGATTGTAGAACATATATTGAAACGCAATCAGTTACAAATTTTACGGACTTTTTCTTTATCTCTGTCTCTCGATTTGTCTGTGTCATTTTGAAAAAAAGGAACTTGCAATATCACATCTTCTAACTTAAGCGAGAATATGTAGAAAGGTTGACGTTTATTACAATGCGCAAGTAAATGTGGAATGGGGAAAGGCATTGGAAAAACTTTTGTCTATTGCAAACTCGCAATTTCGCGTGGTAATTTTTTAGCGACACGTGCCTCGGGGGAAAAGGTAAAATGTCCGCGATTCAAAGCCGAAGACGTGTTTGCTTTCCCATGTAGAAATATTCAGTTGGATAATTCAACGTTATTTACTGACTTTCAGAAGTATTTCAAAAAAAAATTATATCTGTAACGTAAAAGTGATATTAACTTGATGTATGTTGTTGGATGAAAATGATGATTAATTACATTTATTATCGTTAAACCATGGTGAATTTATTGAGGTTAAGGAAATTTTTGCATGGGTTTATTCTTAAATCAGCTAACGAGTCTTTATTCCATTATGAATAAGGGGAAAAAATGAAAGAATCCGCCTCGGAATCCACAGATCGTTCGTTTTCAAAGGTTTGAGAAAAAGAAAGAAAGAAAGAAAGACAGACACGGAATTCTTTATTGCGTGACTGATGAAATACAAATGTTCCGTTGAAAGGTACATCAAAAGTCGGGATTCGGCGAATATATTTCCCGAGGCACGACACTTGATAGAAATTATAATATGAAAGATATCTGGAGTAAACGTTTTGAGCGGGCCAAAATGGCAATTCCATTATTCGCGTGCCTTTGAAGACGAAAGTGCAGCTTGTTGAGGGTACAAATGCGAATAACTAAGTTGGCGTATACATAAGCCACACGCAAAACTGTAGCAGTATGTCAAGAAAACATCGATTCTCTGTGCATGTAATGAAGTAACGTAAATATACACGCTTTTCCCGGCATACATCACGCCACTGTCTACTTTTTTTAATTTCTCTTTTTCAGCATCTCCAAACGAAACTGTTACGAGCATTTAATAATTCATCGCGCTTACCATCGTTGGAATTCTCTTTTGATAACAAAAATAACGTAATAAAACATACATTCATTCCGAATTTTGTTGGAGGACCTGTGATTTAATATACATATCATATTCTCTATAACGTTGACTCACTTGATTGCATTCGAAAATTATACTATTTATTTACTTCAAATTGAAGACGTTTTTTATAAAAATAATTGAAAGAAAGAATCTCATTAAAAAACCACAGAAAAATAATTTAATGTGCTGGAACCACGTAGGAGCGTATATTTTTCCATCCTTTGAATTCGTATTTTCACTAATCTATGTTATTTTATAATCATGAAAAATGTAGCTTGAATGAAACGTACAAGTATATAATATTTGTTAAATATTCAGCACAAAAATCCTTTGCCAGGGCAAATCGATAAGTTAATTTACCAAGAATACGAACTGGATAACGTGAGCGTGATACATGATATTGTCACCAAATTGTCACGTGTTTTGCCACATTCATTTGAGACTAATGTCTTTTTCGTAGCAACCGTAAGGTATACTCCGAGACTTTGTTTCGCGCTAAAAGAGGAAAAGGTCTTTTCAACGTCCTTCATCACGGGAACGACGTCTAGGAGAAACGTGTCAGCGGGGATTATTGTCGCAGACAGTTTACTTTGGATTTCGTGTTACTTCGTTAACGGCTGGTGCTTGACAATTTTATGACTAGTCGTGCGTCAACGACACTTAATATGTACTTTTCTTATCCGCGCGTGATTAAAATGACTTGGGAAGATTCATTGTAATTAAATTCATTGTACATCAGGCTCTCGTCCGCAAATTAAAATATACAATTATATCCATGTTACGCGATGCATGATGAAAATATCTTTTCATTTGTCTTTTTTTTTTTTTTTTATGAACAATTGAAAAATGAAACAAAGTTGCGGACACAAATTTATAAGTAAATTTTTTGGATGCAATTCATTTCAGGTGGCGTGGCTGCGCGTTGACACTCAAACAATCTTGACAATAGCTACACACGTGATTACAAAAAACCATCGGATAGGAGTGACGCAGAGTGAGCACCGTACGTGGTTCTTGCACATCCGAGAGGTTCGAGAGGCAGATAAAGGCTGGTACATGTGTCAAATCAACACAGATCCCATGAAAAGTCAAACCGGCTATCTCGACGTCGTCGGTGAGTAAGCAGACATTTGCACTCTTCTTTTTCCACTTGACAAATTCGCGCGACTTTGCATGCTTCATTCTGGTTACTTTTTATTCTTAAAGTATAGCACGCCTCGTCTATATATAAGGCTTCATGACAAAATTCATCCAACATTTGATAGTTATTGAACCAAAACATGACAGAACAGTAACACGTTTTGAATGAATTGAAAATTGTTGAAAAATAACAAAATGAACAGTGAAAAATTTGATCCAAGATATAATGTTGCCAAAATAAGAAAATCCGAAATCGAGAGAGAGAGAGAACGACATTTTTTTAATAAACTCGTGTCGTGCAAATAACGCGACGCAATATTTAGAAGGTAAATATTATTCTTGGAGTGTTGTCAAAGGCGGGTCGTGGATATAGTCTCAAAGAGATTCAATGTCGTCACGCCCAGGTGTGATTCTTAAAGAGAATAATCTCGGAGGATTAGGATCTTCAAATACGGATTCTTTCAGATTTCCGTAGTAATATCTCGGCGTATCTCGTATTCGATGAGAATTCGATGGGAAGTTGGAGAAAAAGCTGGCTAATAAAGTTAACATTATTCAATCTTGATCAGATAAATCATCCAACCGCGGGTTGTGCGCTTTTTTTTCTCTTTTTCTGCAGGAGCAATGAGAATCTCGTTTTCAGCTAACCTTTTTGCCTCGCGCAATGGAAATCGCTGCCTGTTTTTACAATTTCGCTTTAGTGGTTATTTGCAACAAAACTGATACGAAAATCGTCCGGTTGACATGCAATTAATTGCTTTCGAGATTCCGTCGTTGTTATTTGAAATAGCTCATTTACTCGATAGCTTGATACAAGTGAAATCAAATGGCACGAAAATGGCGCTTGGAATTTATTAAATGAGAAATAGAGACGCCTGTCGATTCCTTGAAACATTTTTTCGAAACGAGTTGCAAGACGCCTTTAGCAAAGTAATAGCTGCTTATACGAACTCGATGGTATACTGAGATACTGATAGAAAGACGCGAAATGATTCCACGAGGGAGTTCAGTGAAGTAGCTCTGGTTCTGTACGAGTTGCGTGGGTCAGACGAATTCAAGGACCGGTGGAAACTCGTGGGATTAAATCATCGCAGATGATACAAATACAAGGACTCTTGTATCTGCGGAATACCAATTGGATCTCTGAATGCGAGACAGTCAGCCTAAAAGGCAAACTTGAAGTAAGCGACGAGCTGCTCGGTGATTAGA
Source organism: Trissolcus japonicus (assembly GCA_030522925.1). Classification (NCBI taxonomy): domain Eukaryota; kingdom Metazoa; phylum Arthropoda; class Insecta; order Hymenoptera; family Scelionidae; genus Trissolcus; species Trissolcus japonicus. The sequence continues at coordinate 47,531 of JAPYZS010000507.1, forward strand.
TCCTATACAGCTAGGCCCCGGCGCTCTCTAAAGTAAAAGTCGTCAAAAATTCACGCTTATACTTACAACAAGATATCGTAATTTGATATTACATTTTCTTTCATTCATATCTCCTTCCCCTATAAGGAGTTTTATGTTCAAATCTTCAAATTCACAAAATTATTATTATTATTATTATTAATTAATTAATTAATTAATTAATTAATTATTTTCAAAAATGGTACACACGAAATGTTCGATTTTGAAATTATGGTATATTAAACAATTTTTTAATCATTTTATGAAAATCATTTTATCAATACTCTTGGTTGTTCTACTGTTGAGCATATGTCATTGTAGGGTATTGTTCTTTTTTTTTTTTTTTTTTTTTTTTTTTTTTTTTTTTTTTTTTTTTTTTTTTTTTTTTTTTTTTTTTTTTTTTTTTTTTGAATCTTGGATCCTGTACAATATAGACAAGAAAGGATGAGATAACAATGAGCTAAAAGAGACGTAAACAAAATAGATGTAGACTTTTTTTTGAACAGTCGGCAGAGCTACTATATAAATGCGTTTGAATAACAAGATGTATGAAAATAACAATCCGGCATAAAAAACCTGCGATACTGCAAAATTTATCTTGGTACCATTTGTTCAGATATCTTACCAAAACTATTTAAGATTATGAATAATTTTTTCCGGAAGAGTGCGTCGGCAGAATATAATGAAGCAAAATTTCTCTTTATTGAAAAATTCATCTTGTTTCATGAATGAAAAATAAATCAATTGGTCATTTATTTCAAACCGCGTTTAATGAACTTAATTTGCATATCTTGTGGTTACCCTCGTCACACAATGAAATTATATTTGAATCGAGTACGCTTACAACGTTCGTAACATTTTGTTTTAAATAGTCTACACGAGCTTACTAATGAAATTTCGAAACTTCGATATCGAACATGAAATGTACTAAATTATTTATCAATTAAAATGTGTACATGAATATCCTGCGATTAATTAGTTTTCTTTTTTTTTTTTGTAATATGATGATTAAAAATTTATACCTCTTTTCTCAATGCGAAAAAAAGCAGCGAGATGTAACTGTAACATATAATATAATATATAATGAGCGCAGATGTAACTGTGAATATAATATATCTGCGGCTTCTAAATTCGCATAAGAGATTTCTCGCGGATGAGGGTCATAAATGGCATTCCGTGGCGAAATTATTCGTTCGCGTTTAATAAGGACCCATTAGGCAGCCACGTTCCAAACGAATTGCCTCGACGGTGATTAATTCAAGTTAAAATTGAAAATTCATCTCGCTAATGAAGAATCCGGCTGTCTAATCGTCAAAAAATTTAGTCAGCTGAATAAGAGAAGTGGATAACAAGGCGGCAACAGACCGCAAAGCCAAGCACGTTGTAAAAGAAAATTGTCCGAGCTTTTGTCACTGGGATGAGACTCGTTATTCGAGGGGCACAGAGAAAAAGTGGCGCAAAAGAGGGAGGCGAGACAGATCCATCGAGAAGAAACAAAATATACAGCGGCCAGCTGCGCGACTCTCTTGTTATCTGCGCAACGAGTGATTCTCATCATGCTTGTTTGCGTTGAATAAAATTCAACGGTCCGGTGCTGTCGTCTCTACTGCACCGAATAAGACGCAATTGCGCCCCCTTCTTCTCACTGACTCTTCTTTCGCTCGCTCGAATCATCCACAGCGACGAACAAGTTGGACCACGAGGACTCCGTCACGGATCAGTTGCTCTGCCACACAATCAACGTATATTAATGTTGTTGTTGGTAACAACGCGGAATTAGTTGATCGCTCGGATTAATAATCACGTATAAGCGAGCCGTTGTGGTTATTATAGTACATTCGTTAGAAAGCTAAATGCTACATGATCATGTTTGACTTCCGCGCCGAATGTTAGTTTGCCAGACGCTAGGCGTTTATCATCAGCTGAAGATCAACATACTAACCATTAGCTTTGTGTGTAACGCAATCAGCATTGGTGTTAAATCGCGCATCGACGGAATATTAGCATTGGCTAATTCTCGTAACGAGAGTAATTCGCTAATTGCACACGCCAAACGACAGAAACGAGAACCGACTTTGGCGAGGGTTCGCATTTTAATTAATTTTTAATCGGTTTCAAGTTACTCGCGGTTGAAATTGTCACAGATAATGAATATTAATGACGAAAAATGTATTGAATGATCGTTACACTGCTCTTTCACGCAGTTCATGCAACGAGAATTTTGATTAAAATTAAAACGAGCACGAAAATGCGATACCTAAATTCAAGTTTTATAAGGAGAAACAAGTGACATTATGTTTGTTTTATATATTTTTATTTTTGAGAGAAATTACAAGTTTCGAATTGTTTCTCATTTAAAATTACTTGACTGTAAATTACAAAGTAGAGAACAACTGTAGTGTATAATATCAAATTTAAATTTAATACCTCGACCTGTTAAACTTGGTAATGATTGAATTCTCATTGTCAATAAGATATTGTACTTTAACTTTGTACAATCAACTATGTACTTTGAGTCACAGTGATGTATTTTCATGGAAAATGTTCATTACGTTTAAATTAATTGAATAGTTGAATTGTAATGCCAACAGAGCAAAATAATGAACACCTATTTATACCTCGTTCCAACTACAATTCGACAATTTTGTGATTAGTTTTATTTCACATCATACAAAAATTGTAAATCCAACTCGCTGAAGTAGACAAATAATTGCCGCATCCTGAATGAATTTCAGCGTTAATTAAAACTCGCTTCAATCGGATTCCAATAAATCCGAATTTCGCATTGCAACACCATCACTTTTGATGGTTCCTTCAAAGCATTATTTAGAAGATTCTTCGATTTTTGCCGGCCATCTATTGATAATGGGATAATGACCTTACTGTTCGGTGAAACTTTGGTTTGTTACATCGCTATTCAAACATAGTTTGACCCGATGCAATTATATTCCTGCAAAACATCCAACTCGCTTGATGCAAACCTAAAACACAAAACACGCTCGCATTTCAATTACACGAAAATTTACTTTAATTTGATCAAAAGCTCATCGCAAATACGCCCGTACTTTTCAAGTTGCAAAATTATTTCCACGTCAGCGATCGTTCGGTTGTGAGGGTACAAAGGAAAAAAACCCAGGTAGAAATTTCGGTTAGGCTGAATTGTGGTTCAGGGCACCATAGCACAAGGCTGGATTCTGACTATAACAAAACATATAACGCATGGATTCGATAAGATGTAAAAAAACTATATATTTGTGGTGATCCCCATCCGGTCCAAACAACATTTCCACATCAAAGCCATGATGAAAATTGAACATCAAACTTTTACCGAACTCGTTAAAACAATCGAAAATTAAAAACAAAATAACCAATCATGCAATTTGTTTTCCTTATCAGGGCCACATCGAATCCAAGCGTACGTGCAGCATAAGCGCCTGATTCAAATCAGGCGCGCATACCAGATTGTGATCTGGAAAGCTGAAATCAGATTTTCCGTTACCTGATGATGCCCGGAGATCAGCTGACGTGGAAATCCATGTAAATTTAGTACTATAGGATAGCAAAAGTGCGAAGTAATTGTGTTGAGTTCATTCATTTGTTGTGTTTCGCAACAATGTAACAGAGTTGCGTAATTATGGTCCGACCGGCAGATATGGTGTAATTCTGTAATATGGTGTAATCGGCAACGAAGTAATTAAGTGTTCAATGAACCGACATTTGTAAAGCAGTGCGTTACTTTGTATGTAATCCCGCAGCATACAATACAACATAATACACAGAACGAAACCAGCGAAACGGAAACGAGTGTAGTACTTCAAAGGAAAGCACTTGCAGAAGCGCGCAACCAACATCGGGTCTGTCATTGTGCGAACGTACGACGTCAGCAGCGGGCGATGCATTTGGATGTGAAATCAGAATATGAGCGCCACCCTGAGGTCTTTGTTCGATTGACCGTATGCCGCTTAGATTTTCATTAAAGAAACCCTGGCGCGTTGGTTTTTGCATTTTTGTGTCGCAGAGCCTCTCGCGGGGAGTCGGCATTCGATTATTACATATAAAGATCATGTAATATAAAACGCGCGCAATCAAATCTGCCCGATCAGAGTAATGACGAAGATGGAGTCAGATATGTAAGGGGCGGCTTCAAACGGGACAAGCTGAAACGTCCGGTCTTAATTGCCAAAGTATATGTGATGGGGAGTGTTCCCTTTACAGGGACCATCTTAATGAACTAGCTCGTGCATTCACTATCGCTCCAGAGCTTTCCATCTTACGGAAATGTGATTGGTTGTTGCCAGTTTTCGAGTGGGATTAATCGACGCTCTTCTGAATCGGTTATCCTTCAAATAACAAGGGTTCCAATACACTCCCATGATACTATCGAAAAGAATGAGAGCTTTACAAAAAAAAAACCTTAGGGTAAATGCACCAGTGACTTCACTCTTATGATGATCAATTGAAGCAAAAGAAAAAAAAATTTCAACAAAAAAAAGATAATTATGGACAAGAATATGAGAATTGTGATCCGAAAAAAATATTATTTAAACAAAAATAATTCCTTAATTGGAAACTAGTTTTTTTATTTCATGAAATTTTGTCTTTTTATAAATGATGATGAATGAAACAAAATTATTCCACAATTAATAAAGAAATAACTTGACAATTTCAATTTTATAAATTTAAAGCGAATTATTTTTAAGACTATAAAAATACTGTTGTAAAATATTCACTTTGAATGAAAATATCAGCATGAGAGAAGAATCTTTTGAAGAAAAGCTTGAAATTAGATTGTGTAATCTTCAGTTGTTCATCTGTAAAACCATCTTTTTAAAATTCTATTTATTATGGATATTTTCATTAATCTCGCTCATAAGCTTGAAACAAAGTTTCTTAGATGACTATTTTTGACAGACCTAATTTTATTTTAAAACATGCCAATGCCGTGACAGACGACAATTTTTAATGTTGTATTCAAGTCCAAAATGTCATCATTCACTCTGGTGCTCGTACTTCATACCAAAGTTTTCCGCTGATAAGAAAAGATGAACAGTTTTCTTTAATTTTATTTTCCAATTTCCCTTGAATAATTTCTTTTTCATTTTTCAATAAATGACTATCTTTGATTTGAAAATCTTTACAAAATATTTCGGTACTGACAATTTTGTTTCATCAAAAAGTAAAATCAATTTTAATCATAAAATATTTTCGAATGCTATATATACTATTTGTGTTTCGGTACAATTTTTCCACCGCTGTATATTTAAAGAGAAAAAACTGTTCAATTCCACTGATCATTTTGAAGACCTATTTTTGTTGTCTGAAGTCTCTTTCATGGAGAAATTAACAATTTGACGTGGTGGAATCCATTATTCATTGTGTTTAAACTTGATAATAGAAGCGGCAAAATATAATAATACTTCCGGCAAGGAAGTTCTCTCTTATCGACCGCTAATCTCCTGCGAGGTCGGATGTGTGTTTAGTTTCAATAACAGTGGTCTTTCAATAGAAAGAAAGCGATACGTCTGTGGAATAATGCACTTTTGAAATATGATGATGAAAATACGACCGTTCAGCAGTTATCCGAAGGCGTGTAATTAATTTATCATTCTGTTTATTTTAATGCCGATCATTGATTCAGCGGCCGTTAAATGGAGCATTATTTTTCCATTACCCAATAAAATGTGCCCGTTCGAGATAATACAGCAATGTCACGAATCGCACGGCAAATTCAGTTGAACGAATTTCATATCCAGTTGAATAGTAATTTTATCTTTGCACGCACGCCGCAGGATTATATTTTCACAATCAAATATATATAATTTTGAATATCGAAAATGATCATCAAACATATGTTATTTTTTTTTTTTTTTTTTTAATCGAAAATCGTGTGGCCGAGCAGCAGCATTTTTTTCGAATAACGTTTTAACTTTTGTAATATAATGTCGGTGTAAACTAGAGCCATAAATTGAATATTGGATGTTCAAACAAACGCGAGATGCAGTGAATTATTCAACGAAGGCGCCCAAGGTAGGATTCTCGTTACATCGCACTTTTTTCCTCTTCGCCGACTTTATTAATTGAATTAAAATCGCGCAAGACATCCATCAATGTGACAATCATTCCGCGGCTGCATATTTCATCATTCATTACAACTTATCATGCATCATCGTTAACGTCATTGCGTGCTTGGGACACGAGCCTGACAAATATTTGGTTGTCGGCAAGACAGAGATAATGCTATGATGAACAATCGAACCGATTCATATTGTCTTTTTTGTTTGCACTCGGCATCGTGAAAAACACGCTGGCATAATTATGAGCCATTGATGACGATACCGAGATTGTATCCTTCCGTAAACGAGCATTGTCTACGAAACAAATACGGCAATCGGTTTTGAAACAGTGAGATTAGCGAGGCACTATTATCCGGATGCATGTGCGTTAATCACCGCGCGCTTACAAGTCCTCATCGCACGTCGCCAGTGTGTAAATGCAGAAGAGTCCGTTCATTGTCGTTACGTTTAATCATCTATTTCAATCATCTCGCTCTTTCCCGTACAATTGCGGTGAACATCGTAAATTATTTACTTTCATCTGAAACATCTGATTTCTACGAACAAAGGTGCAAATCGAAATTGTTTTAATTAAAAATTGAGACTTGTGTTTAATTAAATCCAGATAAGGGAAACAATTGTTGCGACTGACAGTTGAAAACTGCCCTGCTTAGCAAGTATTTACTTTCGATGACAATTCGCTCTGCTGCAGATAGCTAGTTTGATTTGTTTGACACTCCTTTTTTTGCTCCATTCGCCTTGCTTTAATTTTGACTTTTTATCCAATTCTTTCCTTATTATTTTTTCAACTGATTTTCCGTCAGATGAAATTCAATTCTTAACTAAATTTAAAATATCAAACTTGAACTTTACATTACTTGTCTTTTGGCGGATGAAAGCACCAGGATTTGTGCCTGTTGTGCTATTTTATTAAACTTTTATGAGTGAACGAGTGTACGTGAGCAAGGAGAGGGTTTGTATCGGTGTAGAGATGTTCAATACATGGATTTAAAATTTCTGAAGTGAAATTTATGTATCAAGGCACTTTCATTGATATCCTTGGGAAAAAGTTCGACGATGCACCGGCGATGAAGATATGATTCCGAGAATTATTTATTGAAATGCATTCAGATAATAATTTTCATAACCAATGTTTATGAAACGTTAAGAAAAAACTTTCCGAGTTTAATTTCGATGAAACGTTATACTGAATCTTTTAACAGGTTTTTTTTCTGTTTTTGAAAAAATTTTATATTACATCATACAAGAGGTTCTTTCAAATAATATTCCGCGCAATCGTTTTAACTTTGTGAGAAAAATTTTCTCTTGTAGAGATGTTGAAACGAAATTGAATGATTAAATAAAAAGCCAAAAAGTATGCGATCCGTCCTCTTTTAAATATTCTTTAATTATCATTTTAAGTGAAAGAGTTAATTATTTTAACGAGCGGTCACTCACAAAACAAAAAAAAAGGTTTGAGTCAAGAAAAAAATCGTTTGGCAGGTAACCATCATTAAAATACTGGCCGAAAAAATACTTATTTTTTCCGTAAGTCGTCCAAGCAAAAAGTGTACATGGCAATAAAGCTAATAGGTTAATAATAATCTCAAAGGTGTATGAATGTTTAATAAATTGCACTGAAAAAACACTGGAGTAGCAGATAACCTCCACCGTGAGTGCTAAGTCTATATGCCAACCAATTGGCGTTCAACTGTCGCCAAGCTAGCATGCATTCTGCGCCACGAAGATGGAGAAGCTATTTCTCCAAGTGGAGTACAGGGCACACCAAATTCTTAAATCGATGCCGCTGCGCTGAAACAGTGTGTGCAGCAAACATATGCACCGCAACATTTGCAGTGTATAAAATCGTATAATGTCAAAATTGGTTGACACAGTCTGTGATCAGCCACCATGGAGGTTATACTGCTCCAGTATTTCGTCAATGAGCTAAAATGACAAATAAATAAACATTATTGAAACTTTTGTAAAAGTTTCACTAAATTAAATTTTGTTTTTTTACCTTCAAAATAATATCTGTATATTTCAACTTTTTCTAGTCCTTGTTCTAATTTATTTGTCTTGTTCTGACAAAGTAGAAGTCTATTAAATTTTTTTCTTTTTACTTGTTGTATCTCTGCTGTTGCGAGGAATTAAAGTCGCATCCTTTGTCGCACGAAGCCTGTTCTTTAAATTACGTTTAAAAATCTAACTTGAAAGTTTACTTGCATCGCCTGTGCGCTGGTATATGGCACATATTTATCAAACACTGAAATAACAATTTCGAAATTCTGAATATTTTGTATCAATAGTTGATGTAATTTTGTTTACGTGGTGTTTCAAATAAAACAAACAAACAAATTTCAATACAAAACAAACAGTTGAGTATTTTGGCACCGGCCCAAAAGCAGAAATTTCCAATGCCACAGTTGTTCCAACGTTGAAATGACGTTGGTTTCACAGACGTCGGTAGCCAACGAAGTAAGTACGTTGGTATTTGACCGACGGCAATCTGACGTAGATTCAACTGAATATTTTCACATGGGAGAGTATCATAAAGTTGATCATATATTTAATATAACCTTTTTTTACCACGTAACATTAATTTTAAAATAAATTGAAACGTTATCTCGGGCATACAGAATCAAAATCATATTATTTGAAATGCCCACAAATGAAGAGAAATAATTAAAATTAGAGTTTTGGGATCATATACATATTGTTTTAATAATGTCTTTTTTTTTTTTTTTTTTTTTTTTTTTTTTTTTTTTTTTTTTTTTTTTTTTTTTTTTTTTTTTTTTTTTTTTTTTTTTTGTTTTTTTTATT
>JAPYZS010000508.1:0-50733 GCA_030522925.1 Trissolcus japonicus
CACTCATACGATGGATGTGTGCCAAAAATATAGAAAAATATGTTATTAATTATAAGTGTGGTTATATAAATTATTAATTGCAAAATGATTTATTAATTAATGTTCCAACTCACATTATTTAAATAAACTAACAAAATAATTATTTAATGTAATTAAATTTAAAAAAAAAACGAAAATGGAATCCCGGTCAGGCCCTTGGGAACGCCCGGCGTGACGCACTGTACCCAGTCGGGAATACTGACTGGAACCTGGTAAGGGCCCAGTCAGTATTCCTTTCATCGAGATTTCTCAGCTTAAACCAGACCGGGCCCTGGTTTTTGGCATGGCATGCCCGATTGGATTTCTACTTGGGTTGTGTCGTTTTCGGTACACAAACGTGAAATCTGTTTTCAAGATTAATCATTTTGAATAAAAATCGAATAGTTCAAATTGTTGTAGAAGCCATCAAAGTTGTAATACAATTACAACAATTCTTTCTCGGATTTCATTTCACAAATTTGACTCAACAGTGCGCATCGCTGACGCGTAATGATCACACTTTGAACCCACAATTTTGATAGAAGCTGATATCTCTGACGAATTCAATACACGAACTATTACAAAAGCGAATATCAATTCTAAACCTCTCCTTGATTTCCTCTTTTCATTGAAAAAAATCTCATTAATTAGCAAACATTGAGCGCTAGATGTAAACTGAAGTTGAAACATTAATATTCATGAAGTATCTCACCAAGTTTTATTTGTAAGTTTGTGTAAAAACTGAAATTCAAAAAAATTTTTTCTTTAAAAGAAATGTAAGTTTTAATCTAAATTTCATACAAAAATCTTGTGCTTTTTCTCAACTCTGATATTTTTATCAGAGAATATTATTATCATTATATTATAAATTTTTCCTTCAATGTTCAGAGAAATGTAAATTTTAATAAAAACAATGAAGTTTTGTTCGTGGTTATTATGATTATATTTTTAATTTAAATTTTCTCCATGGATGCTTTTTATTCAAAGTATTTTTTCAAGCACACTCATGACAAAAATATGTTCATCATAAAATATACGATTAAAAATCCTCACTCGAGAAAAAAAATCTATGACAAAAGGAATTTTCAAGATAAGAAACGAGATAACGCACAAATATTGTGGCGCTGAAATCTTGAGGGTACTAAAAATTCTTGGGTGTGAATGTCAAAAGAAATAAAATGTAAGAAGCGTCCAAAGAGAAAGAGCTTCTCAGACGAATGAAAATTTAATAAATCTCGGCGCGTATGTGGTTTTTACGTTACGCTTCGGTGCTTTGTATTTTTGTGAATTGTGTACCTGTTTTTTTACTTTCAATGAGAAAGTTTTTCTTATTCCATGCAAAGTGAATTTGACTTTAATGTAATAAATTTCTTTTTTATTTTTCAATTTTACATACTTTGTATCATATAAAGCAGTCAAAATTATAAAGATCCACGTGGAACGATGATTTTGAATGAAGGCCCTTAAAAAATCTTGACATTAATCTTCGTTGATGAATGTATTCTCAATGTTACGAAAATGTGGAAACATTTTTCATCACGAAATTGACTGCAGTTCGAGTTCATTCGATGCAATCGTGTATTTACAGACAGATTCATAAGTCACGGATTTCTGTTTACCTTACATTGCAAAATATGCTTCTTAGATATGTTTCTGTGTACCGATTTTTATGAATGATGAAAAGCCACGTTTCTATTTTCTATTGCCACGTTGTAAGCAGACAAACGCAATATCGTCCAAGTCAAATTTTAGTGGTTGTAAAAACCTGATCTATGTTCAGATAATGCGGCATGATATGAAAGTGCACAAGATTATTAACCCCTTTTATGTGAAAAAAATGAACTATGCAAATTTCTTATCTTTACGACAAGACAGAAATACAATTTCTTGGATTATTTCTTCTTTAAGCGAATGGCCCATCAAATGACTAAAATCGGTACTTATTTTTTTAACCCTTTTTTTTAAATTTGACAAAATCATGCAAAAATATTGTTTTGTATAATTTTATATTAAATTGTTTGAAAGAAAAAGGCTTTGATTATTTTTTTAATTATTATTTTAATAATAATTAAAATGAACCGGAAATAAATAATATGTTTCATCGATGGATTGTGTGTGAAATGTTTGAAGAGGAAGGGCACTTTCGCATTAAACGAATTAGCGTATTTGATACACGACGAGTACGGCCACTTTGAATCCAAATTCCCTATATTTTGCCACTATGACAAATTTATCTTTACAGTAATTCAACTGCGACGAATCCAATTACTTTATTTAGGAGACGAATATATAAAATTAGTACGACTTTCTACACTTTGACGGAGAGTTACATATACCATAAGGATATACGAATTTGCGCTCCGCAGAATTTGTCAAGCCCGAGTTGTAAATCTCGATGTACGTTTGCACTGTAACAAAATTTATAATGAAAACATCTTGATTTCGTGTCAAACATTCAAAACAGAATATTAAATTTCCTCTTAAAATTAAAAACACAAATTAAAAAAGTTCAGTTGTTGGTTTTTTTATCTTACTTTGCAGAATTAAACTATTACAAACCCCCATGTAAGCGTAATTTTCAACGCAATTATAAAACATTTTTTTATTATTCTTAGACATAAATGCGGAATCTTTTTTTTTTACGGTGTATTAAATTCGCCGGATTCATAAAAACCCGCAACTTTTAAATAACTCTGCACATTTTAAACATGCGATTGTATGAAAGATAGTTTTTCTCCACCTTTAAAGAAAGCTTCCTCGGAATCGGAGGAAAAAAGGGGAGTATATTTTTGTTCGCGTGGGCGTTGATTTGAGATTGCTGATAAATGACGATTCCGCGATATCAGCGAAATAGCGTTTTTAAATCGGGTCAACGTTTCATTTTATTCACTAAACATCAGCACTCTACGACAAAAAATAGGGGGAACTTCGAAAGATGACACATTTCAGTGTTTTTTATCTTGAAGCTCGTAATAATTTACGAAAAGCGCTTTCGCGACTTAAAGTCGCGCGTATCAAGTGACGCGTAACTGCGCGTGGGACTGGCAGTATTGATGGATTCCATTTGCGATCATTTAATTCGAATTACGCACGTGTGCATAACTCGCATCTGCATTAGAAAATTCGCATTAAAACGCGTCAGATAATGTCGCATAAATCCTCTGACCGTGATATCTTTTGCGCAAACAATGTGACCCAGGCGATACCTGTGATTTTATGCCTCAGTGGCGTTCATTAACATACCAAAGAAAAAACCATTAATTTTAATCAGTTAATTACAAAGAAATACCATCAAATGATCTACACGTTATATATTATAGATGAAAAATTGTGGCGACAAAAATTCCGGCAAAATTAGTTCACCCGGTAATAATTAATTACCCATCGCAAAATAAGTAATTATTCATAAAATTTATTGCTAATTAAGTTTCTACCACCGTTCCAGAAAATTAGATCTGTGTTGAATATTATGTTAAACATATTTAACATTAACAAGTAAGTAAATCCCAAGAAACAGCGGAAGTGAAACATTCTAAAATTATATTAGTTTGTTATTCCCAACAACTTAATTCCTTGTAAGCCCGGAAAAATGAAAAATGATGATGCTGTGGCTCTCGGCATGTTAATTTTCATGTCCACTCTAATTGCGTCATTTTGCTTGGGCTAAATTATGAGAATGAAACAATCTCATTCTTAATTTTCATTCCCGACTACATTAGGCAATGGACGTATAAGAAAGGGAAATATGATGTCACATATTTTATTTATGTCATGTTAAAAGATTCAATTTCCTGGGAAATACGTGGTTTTCTTATAATCCCTTGACCTATGAAGTGTACAGAACTGTGTCACAATGCAAAACCAAACAAACGGATCATAAAGAGTACGATATCGATCATTGGAAAAATATTACCTTCAAGTGCAGAGATGATTTTTTTGTCACTCGTCTGTGAGCGCTGTATTTCGATGATGAAAAAGGTTACAGTAACTTCAAAAAAACATATTTACCAGAAAGACACACAACGGACATTCCAATCTTTTTTTTTTTTTGTAATTTACAAAGTTACGTGTTATTTATTTTTAACTTCTTTATTCTTTACAACCGACGAATTGCTATTGTCCAGAAAAATAAATATTATAGAATAGTGCGCAAAAGTTTTTATATTCGTTTATTATCCCATTGTGATTATAAAAGTAAAAATAAAATAATTCAAAAACATCAAATAGGAACGTCATAAATATTGATTATTTTGAAGATATTTAGTTTTTGGAACCCATAAATTATTTAACCAATACTAATTGCAATGGCCAAGTTATGTGTCAACAAATTATTTTTCTTTTGTATTAAACTGATTTCTTCTTGTACTAACATTAAGATAAAAAAATTTTTTTTTCTTTTTTAAATAAAAATGTTTCAACGCGAAGAGATTTGTATTCTCGTGTTTATAGAAAAAAGTACAAACAAGCTTTGGATTATATTCCCAACTGGGCATTGTACGAGCAGCCAATATCTAAGGGTTGACAACCGCATACTAAATAAAAATTCACGTTCAAATGCACCGTTCATGTACGTGTAAAAATTGTTTCTCGCCGCGACCGTCGCGTGACTTTAATGAAGCAAATTGCAAGCTGCAGGTATTATGCGCACTAAAGGAAAGTGGACTCGAGAAACTGTGTACGCCAGCGAAGCAGATTTTTTACACCAAAATATTACTATATTTATAAATGTCGACAGTTTTTTTTTCACGGTTAAAATCCCGTCTCAAATGGACTGAATGAGCGCGATACCGATATCAAAGTGTGATCAGAGCGCGAAAGTTTTTGTTGGGAGAAAAATTGAATTACGTGGTTTTGGTTTGAGGACAAGTCATCTTTTATAGACATTTATCTGACAGCAGGATGAATTTAAATTCCAATTAAGACTTGAAGCGATGGTGAAATAAGATTTTAGCATTTTTCTTTATGTCACAACTAAGGAGAAAATAATTTATGGTTCGCGAAATCGTAACGCGGTTTATACTGTTTTGCCGTAAATCTTAAAGGTTTATTCCATAGAGACAGTGCTATAATTTGTCTCGTAAAATTTAGTTGGATACATAAACTATTGATTAATAATTATGAGTTGAATTGAAAGGACAGCCCTTTATGAAGGAGCAGAGCGTTAAAACGCAAGTCATCAAATCAAAATTAGTTGTTAAAAAAATTTACTCGTTTTACCCATGAGCTGTGTTTTTATATTTTATGTCTGAAATGGTGAAAATATTTAAAGATAACAGCAATGAAAATTTTTAAATATTAAATACAGAAGGTCAATTTTTTCGAAAAAGTTAATATGAAAAGACGAGCGGTTGATCTCGAAATGAAAGGTATTTTTTAGATTTTATACTATATGAAACAAATAAGATAAATGTTAATGCATAATGAAAACAGACAAAAATGAAGTACCGAATCTTCTCAGTGGATAATACTTTTAATCATCCAATGTTGAAATGAAAAGAAAGTAAATGTTGAAAAAGCAATTTTTGGATTGATACAAATAAAAGAAAATGATAGAGCGAGGAATCAGTGATTCCCTTTTGACTGAAAAGTTTTCAAGCTGAATATTGTCGTCACAGTTTTGGCACAGCGTTTGAATAGCTTTTGTATAAATAATGTGACAACTCGTCCGTCTAACGCCTTGATATGAAATTGAATACGAAGTGCGCCGTCTATATAATATAAATAGCGAAGGAGGTATTTGAGATCATTTCACGTGATCCAATTAGAAGAAAGTGGAGCACCCTCGGGGACAAAAATATAGACGAAAATAAATACTTAATTGCGAATTGAATTAATCATGAAAATAATCAAATCATATTATACATATAGGCGTTTCAATTTTTTTCGTATAAATGTCACGGATAATTTCATTCAGATTTGACAAATGCAAAAATTTGATCTGTATAATCAATTTTTAGTATTTTGACAGATATTTTTATCCGTTTGAACAAACACATTATGAAGCGTACAATTTTAATTTCACCAGCATAATTAAAGATAGAGAAGATGCTATTCATTTTAACTAATGAAACGGCTTAAGTTTTATAAACTCCCCCGCGCTCGTTTTCGTTCTATAAATGTAGAATGAACGTCAATAAAAGAAATCATTCGTAAATTGAAAAAAAAAAACAAACTTTTGAGTGAGATAAAAAGATATACTTTTCAGTATCATTAACTTAGTGATTACGAAATTGATATTTTTTGTTATTTTAAGAACAAATGTGGATATTTAATGCTGTATTATGCAAAAGAAAATATCTTAAAATATTTTATAGAAAATCTTTAACAGTAATCACGATTGATGGCACATCATTTCACACTCAAGAATAGAACGAATTTAAATGCTGACAGTGACATTCCACATAAGAGATTCTACATCGTCTTACACTAAAATCTCATCGAGACGATGTATGAACAGGAAATGAATATCTTCATACACGCTCGCGAAAGTGGTTGTTGAAATTCAACTAATGTTTTCACAAAACTTATGACATGTTATTGCAAATCAAATTTGGAAAAGTAAATACAAAATTAATACTTAGGACAAATTTGATGCTTGAATTTACAGCAAAGTCATTCTGAACTTAAATTGCATATGATATTTATTTAAAGTTGTTTAATTCAAACAGTATATAAACAGCAAGTTGTTGTTAATACAAATTTATACGTAAAATCGCTTTGTCCGTTTTTTTATTTACTTTGCTCTTAATTGAAATTATTAAATTGCTACAGAGATTACTATGAATTCAGATAAACAGATTACTAAAAAAAAAATTAAAAGTACTTTCCATCCTGAAGGAGAATAAAATTGACTCTACCGTTTTTGAGTCTGACGGAATCGACGTTAAACTCCTGGAAAGTTTATTGCAAGAATACTAAATTGAACTTTTAATTTAATTTTTCAGGTTAATATTTTATTAAAAACGAAATTCAGAAAAATAACGAACAATTTATAGATTAATTGGTTAAAAGTCTACTTTATCATAGCAAATGGACAAGGAAGATTTATTTCACAAAAATTGAACGCATAACGTCAGAGATCCCATTTTAATAAAAATGCCATAAGAAAGTAAGAGAAATAAAAAAAGACCGAATTCGGACAGACTGCGGCACGTTGATTAAAACCGCCGTTGCGTGTGAAAATGTGAAAATTCGCAAATTGGAAGAAGAATGATGAATTTTATGCAGTATTTCATTCCTTCGTGTTCTGTTAACATGACATATATAATTATTAGAAAACCTATTCCCAATACAACGTTCAGAACTAAGATGAAAACCAATTGTGCTTATTTTTCGAAAAACGCTTTTGTTTATACAAAGGTTTGTTGAAACTGAATATCATTAAAATTCAAAACAAGACCTGGTTTTTTGCTTTTCGTTGCATACATGAGGAATAAATGTTTTACCATCTGAGCTTCTTATTCATCGTCGTAAAAACGCAAAGTCTGAATAAGTGATGTAAAAAAGAAAGAAAAGCTACTCCAGAAAAATAGTTTTTTTATAAAAGAAAGATAAAAAATTTTATCTCCCTCGTAATGTGTATCCCTATACGATATCGGAAGCTTTTATCCGAAAAAAACGGTTAAATGGTTTTTCGAATGAGAAAAAAAATAATGACGAGCGAAATATTTAATCCGACGAAAGATTGCGCTTGAGAACATAATGAGTAGAAGTCAGTTAAGCTTGTTCCCTTCCGTCTTCTGATCTTGGAGCACGACCGTACGTACGGCTGTATTGCTCGTCCATCACTCCTATGAGTGAGTCGGCGAGGGCCGATCGATCGTGCCAGAAAAACACGACACGCTCTAAACCCTTTTGCAAAAGTGTCTCGTACAGTTTGCAAATGAAAAGCATCTTGCATACAATTTGCGTATGCTCCATTTTCGTTCACAGTTTTTCAATTATATACCTCAAAAACATTTTTTACCCTTGTCAAGTTAAGTTAACAATTTAATAAATTTAAGACTAAACCCAGAATTAAACTTTTAACTTGTAACGATTTTATTTTCTAACGAATTTTTTACTTTTTAATTAAACTTTTGAAAAACTTTTATAAATAAAATAATACTTCAGTAGCGAAAATTAAAATTGTTCGTAAATTAGTTTGCATCAATAGAGTTTTTTTATTGCTTCAATAGTAGTACAGAAGATGAACAAAAAAAATAAAACAAAAAAATTTACTGTTAAAAAAAAATTAAAATATTATTAACTTGTTTAAATATTATATTTTTTAATTTTCAAAATGTTGATGCAGATGAACGATGATGAATAAAATGGGATAAACAGGTGTTTGTTCGAGCGCGGTGCTTTGTTACATTCATTCCATTCTATTTTGATGACACAATCTTTTTACCATGCCCTAAAGCGTTGAGAAGAAGTTCTCCCATCTAACAAAACTTTATCGTCTCAAAATAAACAACTCAAAGTGTATAACTAATGACCCAAAACTTGTCTTGGACATTGTAAAATCGTTTTGCGTGTAATTATATAAAACTCAAAATAGTATATTGTATATGTAAAATATTTCTAATTTAAATTCAGAGCGATAACGAATGGTCGCCATGGTGTTTAAAAAATTATCATATTTTAATAGAACCAAAAATAAAAACGAGAAAAGAAAATTTTGATGACACAGTGCGTATGGGAAACGAAAATATATGGTGATTTTTTATATAAATTCTGTTAAATTTATAACAACGCGTGAAAAATTAAGACTCTGATAAAACCTATATATATTTGATCGTATAAAACAAACTTTAAATCTTACGTACATTCGCATAGATTCACTAATATACTTTTTACTGTAAAGCTGAAAGCTCTGAATAAAAATAAATTTTTAATTAACAATTCGTGATTAAAGTAAGGCAGTGTATAATTTGGCCATTTGTTTGATGCCTTTATTCGCAAGGATGTGAATTTGCCCATTATGTGGTGAATTTGTCTTCATTTTCATTCATACACCTGGAAATTCCTTTGTATCTACTTTGGGAAACACATCTTGTATTAACGAATTTGAAAACTTTCATTCTTCTTCATTATTCCTGCAAACAGAAATGGCCTCGAGTGTCTTCGCTTTCCTCATTGCATTGCATTCGTAATTTATTGTCTTCCTCACTCTAGATACTTGTTACTAAACTTTATTTTACCCATTAAGGTCGACTATATAATACAGTACGTATACGAAACATCAAAAACTCATGATTTAATCTCAATGTTACCATTTGAATTAAAAAAATCAATTAGATAAAAAATTTGTTTGTGCAAATGAAATATAAAAATAAAATTTGATGTTTTAAAAAAGACTGAAAACCCAAAGACTTTATGAATTTAAGAAAAAATTTATTTTTTTTTATAAGGAAATGTCAATGTTCTGATTCAAAACTCTATTTCAAAATTCTAGAATTCTGTAGAGACTATCTATCTCTATTAATAAATAAGCTAATATATTTAAACTGTCTTTTTTTCCAATAGAAAACCGTTCAGTAAATGCTACAATTTTAATACTAAAATGTTGTAATATTGGAACGTCCGTACTTAAAACTAAATTTTTAATTAAATTTTAATGAAGAAGAAAGAATTCCTAACAAAAAAGATTATTTTCAACAAAAAAGCTCCGTTTGAAAAGTTTTTTTTTTTAATAAAATTGTATTTCCGAATTTTTCATATTGCTTTTATATATTTTCTCAGAAATATGTCATTCAATCGTTTTTACGTTTCTTCAGTTACTTAAAAAACTATTCTCTTTTCTATAGAAATATGTATTTTATAAAATAAAAATCTTATCAACTGTTGGAACACAATGTGCACTCACAAAAAGAACGTGTAAAACGAAAAAAATATCCCTAACAAAAGCAAGCGAATGTTCTATGATCAGAATTAATAATGAATACATGAATAAAGCAAACGGAAGCTCGTAGCATGAAAGTGTCTACGTTTTTAATGGAAATGTACAGAGAAAATAAAATTTCTATGTACATGCGTGAAAGCAAAGTTTCGCGTCGCTGTGAGGCTGATGTTTTTTTTTGCATCTGCTGCACAGTTTTTGTACATCCTATATGTTCAATAAAATATACAATTTGAGACAACGAAATTTGTAACAAAATGTTAAGCTATGTAAAAGTAATGATGAGCTGATTTAATCCAAAAATTAAACCTGATGACATACATGTGGCACGTTAAAGTGTTGACTCGGATGAATATTTCCAAAACAAATATTTGCCTACGCTGTTCCGTTCTCGCCAAGTTATATCCCAAGCATTCCGATCATAATTCAGCGTCGTCAATCAGATCCATTAATTGCGATACAAATTGGTATCGGCAAATTGAATCCATTTGATTTGAAAACATTTTGAAATTTAAGCTCGTAAGTGACGCTGATTTATTCTATTGAATATATTCAATGTATTCCGACAATTAGCACTCAGTCATTCAATATTAAATTAAAACTTTCTTTGTTCTTATTGGAAAATTTTTTTCAAAGAAAGAATACGAGCAAACGAAAAATGTTGAAATTACATTAAAAACCGTTTTAAATAATAAATGAGTAATTAAATTGCGCAAAATCTAAAATTTAATTGCAAATGACGCGACTGAAGTTTAAATTTATATCCACGATTTAAATTACTACATTTCCGCGAATGTAAAAGGTACTGAGTATACGAAAAGCTCATTTTTCAAAGAGGATCTTCAAACCGTACAGGAAATACATTCTGTCGTATCTCTCAGCACACATTTTTCATGTTTATTCGCACGGTTTCGAGATAGAAACTGAAAATTTTGTTATTGGAATTAACTTTGTTCATGTGTATACACTTCTTGTTATAACAAGAAGTAAAATCACACTAATAGAAAAAGAATCGACTCACCCGTTCACCCATGGAATTCAAAATAAAAAAGCGACACTCGAAAAATCTCCTTGACTTCATCGACAAACGTTTCAAAGAACAGTTTTGTCAGCCCATCTTCAGATTTCACCCTGGAATGATTTGCATGAATTGTCCTGGAATAAAAAAAGAAGGAATCGATTTATTGACTGTATATAAAAAATATTTTGTTTTGTGTAAGATCGAATTCTATTAATTTAAAGTTGGAACAAAATTATAACAAAGTAACTTTTTTAAGCTGAGAGGAAATCGAGTTGCCCATTTACAAGTTCAGAATGATTATGACTCAACAAACCGTGTGCTGCTGGTATTATATATGGTGTATATATGTCGACATCATTAGAATAACCAAATTTGTGGAAATGGTTTATGATCTTGGTGGTAGATGTTACATTATTTCCTCCACTATTTTTTGTATTCAATTCAAGATTTAAATTATATTAAAAAAAAAACATCGAATCAAAGTTATTGAATGAACCAAGTGAAAGTATAATGTAGATAGTATATAGGTAAGATATTATAACGCTGGAGGCTGATCTAATTATGCCATTTACTACCCTAATATGCGACTTTAGTGATTGCTACTATAATTAGCCCAGATAATTTATAGAAAAACCTCAGATTTTTATTTATTTTTATTACGTAAAAAATAAACAAGTATATAAGAACAGATTAATTTTTTTATAATTTAAAATCAAATAATCAGGAATTGGATCATCTTTTCCGACTGACAGAATTTGTGCTATCGCATATTCATAAGCAAATTCAATTTGAACATCGAAAATAACAAATTAACCGGAATTAGATCTATCAAAATTCAGAAATCATTCGTCCCGGCTCTGATTTGTGTTGATTTGACTTAAATCAGAAACTCAACGGAAAATAATTTTTGAGATGAATTTTCAATTTGCCATATAAAATGGAGATTGCAGAGAATTGCACCTAATGATAAATAATTTACCACTTGTGCTGGCAACATTATACATCAAGCCCTTTCCTTAGTTATATAGAACGTGTGGGTGCAACAGGAAAGGGACGTGTTGCATTATATCGACATCATCGAACGATCCAATAGCACAACCTCTCTCAAGCGATTGGAACGAAAATTTATACATAAATGTGAACGAGCGTGTGTGGCGAAGTGAAATTGCAAAAAAATTTCTTGTTTAAGAAACACGTCAAAGCGTAAAAA
Organism: Trissolcus japonicus; assembly: GCA_030522925.1. Taxonomy (NCBI): domain Eukaryota; kingdom Metazoa; phylum Arthropoda; class Insecta; order Hymenoptera; family Scelionidae; genus Trissolcus; species Trissolcus japonicus. The sequence goes on from JAPYZS010000508.1 coordinate 12,133, forward strand.
GGTTTGAACGAACAAAAAAAAATAAAACTTGGCAAACCCGCGGTATATATAATTCAAACTCCAAAACTGGTCTTAGTGCGGATTATGCGTGGCATATTTTGGTGTTTTCCTTTTCTTTCATTTTCTTCATGTCAAGTTTTAATCCGAAATTCAATACTTTGTGAATTACCTTTGGCAATTCTCTTGCGACATTTTGGTGCGGCTTCTCTGAACAAAATTTCTTATATCAGATCAGGGCAAAAAGAACATTTTATAAAGCTTCATCAGAATCAAGTTTAATTTATTTGTTTAGACAACAAATGTGCGAAATTAAACTAATTCTGTTAATTAGTAAGTTAAATAGCAAAAGGAAAGGGTCACTGGAAGAGACAGAGTTCGAGTTGATAATTTAATTAAAGCGTCGGTTGGATAACTATATATATATATATATATATATACTATCAGCGCAGATTAGAATAAGGCAAATAGCGATAAAGAAGATAGACAGTATTTATTTATTTAACCAACTTGCAACGAGCAAGGTGTGTTTTCTGAAAATGTATGATTCGCTAGATCAGGCTCACAAATCATAACAATGTGACAAGCCATTTCCTGCGGTTCATAAAGCTGCCCGTACATGACCGCATAAGGGAAATATGTGGCCAGAATTGGCTAGTTTCAACAACGCGCTACAGGGGGCGCTATTCTCCATATCAAAGAAGGTCACTTGCTCAAATAATTTCCCACCCGCTAAGATAAAACGTTTCGAACTATATTGCTCTGCCCATCATTTTGTATTTCATGGATTGTACACTCCGCAAAACAATTGACGATCCACACCTCTAAAATTTCGCTTTTTTTAAATTGTTATAACTTTGACCCATTCCATTAAAAAAAAGTTTATTTTACACCAAATTAAAGCTTGAAACCTTAGCTTCGACATTCTTTGTTAAACAAAATTTTGATATCGCAACAGATCACGCTACTGTCCAATGTTTCGATGAAAAAAATTTTGCAAACTTTGAATCACTATAACAACAACAATATCCTGTACACACGTGTCTCTTACCGCGGAAATGTAAAATTCAGGATCTCCTGATGATTCTCGAAGAAAAAAAACATAAAGATTAAAACTTTTAAAAGTTATAGATATTTTAAAAAAAGTGACTTTTTTCAGTATTTCGCCTATAACATTGAATAGATTCATGAAAAATGATTAATTTTTTTTTATATTGAAGCTCAGATCTTCAGCTTTTTGAATTTTATGCTGATAATTTTTTTGTCATACAAATGAAAAAATTACGCAGAAGTAAAAATAGGCATTTTTGGGTGGATCGATAATTGTTTTGCGGAGTGTATATACAAAGAAAAAAATGTTTCGTATTTAAGGTGATGAATAAGTCGTATAGGTGCAAAAAAGATGGCGTTATCGATGCCCCCACAAGTGTAAGAAAGACAAAACGCGAGATTGAGTTGTGCATCATCTTAATAGATGAAAACAAAAGAGATTGTAAGTTTTCTATTGTCTCTTCAAGTTTTTAAAGGAGAAGTTTTAGTCCTCAGACATTACAGTATTCTCGGATGTAAAAGCATGCAACATTACTAATTCAGAATTCTAAGAAACGGTAGACTGACATAAAAATAATTGTATAATTAATTATCGCTCAATAATAAATTGGAAAATTATTATGGATATCCATTAAGCAGGCCGTTAATTTGAAAGAAAGAAAAAAGAAATTTAAAAGTTTAACTTTGTCCAAAGTTTGTAACCAATTTCAAACTATCTGAAAATGTTTGCAGAATTTTTTGGGAAATATTTTTTGATATTTTGACATATTTTCAAACAAGTTAAGTCAAACAAAAAATTTCTATTAAACAAAAATAATCCTTTCATAATTAATCAAATGCAAAGCGGCTGGCCAGAATTTGATTGTTACTACTGGTCCAACTCATGATAATCACACTTGGGGATCAAATGATGAGACCGGTTATGACGCGTGATTAAAACACCTCGGGAAAGTTTGACAACGCGAAAAAAGCGACCTTGATTATGCAAATATGCTAATTAAAATGTATGCCTTCGGTAAAAGTTTTTGCGAATCGCGCGAAACAGCATACTTGCAATTACACCGCCGCGCGCTATCATGCAAAGTTCGACGTCGTCTCTTAATTTTAAGCAAACCCAAGTCGCTAAATGATTTGACAAGCTATATAATCGCAAACGAAATTGTTCAACTCGAAAATTGACCAAAAATTAAAACTAAAAATATTCAGACAAACATTTTTTTCTTAAATAAAAGCATTTAATTGAAACTATAGTTTTCAACATCAAAAATAGTTATTAAATTTTATGTTGTACAATTTTTTCCACCGATAGGAACCATATTTTTTTAATTATTTCAAATCTAGAAGGTAATTTTGTTTAAGTTTGTAATTGTATGCACCAAAGACAACGGCACAGATTACTCAGCTGTAGCAAAAGGTTTCCTCTTCGAATATCCTAAAATTAGTAACGTACACGAATCATCCGATTTGAATCCTTATGCATGGAAATATCACGGAATCTAATCTAAACTCTGCATTCACATCTCTCCAGGCAGTTGAGATCTTTATTAAAATGACAAACTGTATACGTCTGAGATTATGAAACTGTGTCTTACAAGAATCTGTTACATGACTGATGTTAATTGACAAACCGACATTTCAACATTCGTTTACTTTTTATTATTGAATTAGCACTTTCGATTCCATTTTTTTAAGCATAAAATAAATAAAATAATGAACATCTCTGTTTTTCAAATGTCACAATAATTATCTTCAACAAGTTTACGCAAACGTTAATAATTTTGGAAATTAATTAGACAATTTGTTTTCTCTGCCCCGAGCAAAAATTACGCAACAGACGAACAATTGTAGTAGATTTAGTACGAATTTATTCAACATTGTTTAAAATCACTCGATTGGTTATCCAATTAACTTCCTTCGATAATTTCCAACGTAATTTTCATCAAGAATGGAGAAAACCCGTAATTATTATATAAAAACGAACTAGTTTCCGGATTACCGTATATAACCGAAAGGTAATCTCGATAAGCTCATTTTTCCCAAGCCACACACTTGGCTGAACATTTTCCAGCTGAACCAGCTTTCAAAACAATAATATTTACTAATGCTAAACTACATGGATACGATCATTTTAATGGGGCTGACTCAATAGTTTTCAGGTGGACATTTTTTAATTTGTTACTTTTAATTCATGGATATAATGTGTGCAGTATAAGATAAGTTTGTCGTTGCTAAATATTTGATTCCGTTCATTTCAACCATGTACACCGCGGTTAGAACTGCGAGAAGTTAACAAAACAAAGACGCGTCCGGGACATGATTAATGAATTCTGGAAAACACGTGAAACATAACAATGATTAAAAGATATTAATCTCCCTGATTCTGGGTCAATTATTCATGATTACATTTGGATCCCATCAACTTCACCAAACCTTATGTTTCCCAGACATTGAAATATTTTCGTGGCAAAGAAATTTGACCATTATGTGATTGGTTAAACAATTGGATGGAAACAAAACAAAATTTAATAATTCTATTAACAAAATAATCACAAAGAAAAGTGAAAAGTCGTATTGTTTCATAGCAAGCAAATTGACAATTAGCGATTGTGACAACCTGTAACGATGCAAGCGATGCGATGTGACATAATATAATAATCATTTTCCCATTGATAGCATGATCAATTATTATTCAGGGTAGAAGCTCTCCGGTAGTAGGTGGCGCTTTTAATTCGCATTAACAGTATTTTCAGACGAATGAATTGTTCATCACTTGTTCATTCAAAATTTGCAAATAGCACCGAATCAGTCGGATTAACAATTTTTCGTCGGTGCAAAAAGCGTGCTATTTGTTCGATTCGCGGACCGTGAAATCCCGTCCTTGCAGTGATTTCATTATCACACATTTTCCAAAAGTATACTGACTATTTAACCATTGCAAAATTGCAATACAAATATGTTTGCAGCAAATATAAAATATGTATTGCAGCTACATGTACGTTCTTGCATGTTCGCCATTATTTATACGTCATACAATATATAAAGAAAAGTCTTATAACACAGAAAAGTTCTATATAAAGAAATGAAACAAAAGAAATAACGTAAGTTAAGAATTTCCTCTTCTTTGGAATGATTTTTGTTGCAATTTTATAACGAGAATCGAAATTCGTTGGAGTTCGTAAAATTTTTCCTCTAAAACATAATCTTGAAATTAGTGTGTGCAAACTTTGGATAAGAACAAATGGTCGAGATCTGGCATATTGCGCAGTGCAAACTCTTTGAGACGTAGTACAATTATTTGTCGACGTGAGATATGCTCCGCATTATTTACCTTTGGCAAATTATTGTTGGTCTTTATAGTGTATAGTTTACTCTGTGTATCACAATTTCGAATTGTCTACTACCTGAATTGTAACGAGATCCAAGATATAATTTGACCTGCTGACGATGCAAAAATTCGAATACAAACTTTACACAAAATATATTTATAATAAATCCGATATAAATATATGTACTTTCTAATTGATGAATGAGTGTTTGATGGTGAGTTTTTCCAATTGATTCAAACGTTTATATTTATTTATGTATTAAATATAAAATATTAAGTACTATTAGTACTTATTAAGAGTACATTAATATTTATTTATTTATTTATTGGGATGTTTCTAGGGGTAAGTGAAAAATGTTAATTACACAAAATTCTAAAAAATTAAGGCTTAAATAGTTAGTCTGTTTAAGTTTGCAAAATATGAAAACAATCGAATATTTGAAAATGAAGATATTTAAACTAAAATTGGCCTAGTATAGAAGTCAAATCTTTTTAAAGTTTTAAGGAATTTCAAACTACATATCTCAAATTGTAAATGGCCAAATGTTTTCAATTTCATTTTTCCAATCAATTTTATCATTTTACATATATTAACTAAAAATATACATTTAACTAAATTTTAAGCAAATCCTATTTCTGATAAAAATTATTTTCTATGCAAATAGTTGCGTCAACAAATGGAAAAATTCTATCGAATAATTATCCAAGCACTTATTCGCTGAATTTAAAACAGTGAACCATATAAATTATTAAAAACTAAATTACAACTAATTGCATATGAAAGTTCATACGTTAATATTTTCGCTGTAGAACCAATTAAAATTCAAAACAAATATAAAATTCGAGGCAATACCGAATGTATAATTAAAACATCAAATTAAAGAAAATTATTATACAAAATTTAAACATTAAATTAAATTCCTTTTGTACGTTTCAATTTATTTTAGTGAGTCAATTTCAAATAGATGCATTATTTTGATGGAAACATAATGTTTTTACATTTGCGTTTATCATATTAACGGTGACTGCTGGAGGACAATGTCGCTTTTATATTTTTTCACGTGTAAAAATGTTTAGCCATTGTGTTTCAAAAAGCGTTAAATAATCGACGCATATTAAAGTGAAATATGATTGTCAAGGTGAAAGCTTGTAATCTATCTCTATTGCTTAGTCGAGCAAGAGAGACAGATAGCGAGCTTCCAACTTGACTGATGATTCTCCTTAATGAAAGTTTATAAAAATGAACGACAGGCCCTGGCTTGTTCGTTTTAGTTTGAATTGTATTACAATAATTACGCCTTTTTTTGCTGTCAGGGCTTTTTTATCGCTCGCATTTCACGTGAGAGCGTAAATAAAAGCTCGCGAGCTAAACGAAATTTGTTATTTCCACGTCACTCGTAAAAGTTTTGACACATTTTTTTGAACGGAACGAAAGTTACGGTTAGCCTAATAACATTTTTATACGCCCCACAAAAACGAATAATATTTCACATTTCCGCGTTCAATTTTATTTGTTTTTTCGTTTTTGTTTAATTAAAATTTTTTTCATTTATCACTTATTTCCATAAGAAATAAGAATATTAAAAATTGTACTAAATCTCTCAATCTTGATTGCGGATTAAAATCAATAGAATTCATAACTCGATTAAAATGCGTATATCATATTCAATCAGTTATATGTTTTAACGTACCGAGGGAACATCTGACATTTCATTTCTGAAAACGTTTTATCTGAGATTCAAAACAATTACTAAAAATAATATCCAAGAAAATTAGAAGACTGAGTTTCCGATATGGTGAGTATTAATATTTTATTTCACTCTTGTCAGCTATATAGAGTTGGCGAGAGTTCGTACACTCTAACTTTGTATTTCGAATCAATACTTTTCTTCTTCAAGACAGATACATGCGATTACTCAAAGATCCAATTGTAAATAATTAAGGATATGACGAGAAACACTAAGAAAGAATTTTTCAATTGAATTAAAGTTGCACATTATTCAGTTAAAATTTAGCACCTGAGGCAGTGGTAGAATGCGTGCACACGCAGATATCATCGATTGCTCCAGTTCTTAACTTTCAAAGTACGATCTTCATTAAACTACACATTATAACAATCAGGTCATTATTAAGTGGCTGACAATTACTTATATGCGACGATATTATAATAATGTAACGCACTAACATAAAGCACGTTACTCGGATAATAAATTATCCGAGATATTTTTTATATATATTTTTTTCCTTCGATCTTGATGTCAAAATCATAGAAATGAAAAATGTTATATGTAATTTTATCGCATAAAATATATTTCGTACAAAAAAATATCTCGCGTGTTTTTTATATTAAAAACATGAAATTAATTTTAATTTTATATGAGATGTAACATTTATTAAAAATAGAAGAAAATTGAAATCAGGAAAATTAAACCGATTGTAAATGTTCCGTAGTTTGTAATACAATAATATATGACCTCAATTCGAAGCGACATCAATTTAACAACACATGCGAAAAGTTTATAAAATTATTCCAAATTTATAGCTCACGATTCATTTATCGTTATACACTGAAATGCGAAACAGCAATAAAATTTTTTAGTGAATTGTTATTTTTATAGTGAAAAAAAAAATATAAAGAGCTAAAGATAGATTCACAACAAAAAACTCTCTGGAATGGAATAAATAACTCTTCTTTTTTTTACCATTCTCCGATAAACTATAAAAACAATTTTCAACGCAGATAGAAAAATATCCGTGACTTCTTTTTCCCATTGGAACAGTATTTAAATCACGCTTCCGTAATAGAATTTAATTGTCCGTCTGATTGAAAGGAGAGATCGTCGGGCAATTAAATTTAGCATCGAGTTCCGATACGATTTACGAAAGAACCTTCGTGTAGAAAGGAAGCTCTCTTCGCAAAAGAGGCAAATTTTATCGATGCAACGTTCCCGCCGCGTCTGCAAGATTAAAGTGTCCGCGAAAGTTTCGGTATATTTGTCGCGTGGGCTGTGATGTAAAATTTACCCCGCATGTGTATCCAACTAAAGGTCGCGAGGCGATCAGTGACGCTGAGGTCAAAAGTTCACTGGATCAGCGGGTGGAGAGGAGTACTCTCTGTTCGATCCTGCGAATCCATTAGAGAATAGAATAGAACATGCTTGTGGTGAAGGACAGGAGAATCGCAGTGCAAACTTTTTTAAAGCCCCCCTCCCCCACCTTTCCCCCGCGTTTTCACCCTCTCGCTATGCGTAATTACAATGTATGATTTAGAGCACAAAAACAGCCAGGCGAAAACTTTATGATTTGGCTATATCATATGGCTTGAAATTCATTCCAAAACTTTTTATAAACCAATTCAATATGATGATCGTCACTACAATCACAAGTGGGCTGTTTAACGAGATTTTCGAAATTTCACCTTTTGTAATTTTGAGATGAAAAAAAGGAACGAATTTAAAAAATGTAAAAACTGCTCAGAAGTTAGATGGCTGTCATATATAATAAATACCAACGCCTTGCATCTCAAAGAGAAAAACATCACCCGAAAGTTGTTCAATTATTATGAGACCTTAAATTGCAGTGCCTCTGAAAAAGGAAAATTTTGAATTATTAGCAGAGCCGAGTTTGTTTCAACGATTATGCAGCGTGAATAATGTATTTAGCCTGCGCATACAAATCAACTTTAATTTTTCGGATTAGTGGAATATTAAATTACAGTACACTTGTAATGTTATTCCATCAAGTACCATTACATTCCGGAACACGTGTTTGCATCAGTTTTGATCAGTCGCTGCCGCGTAAAATTGACTGACGCAAAAATATGAAACAAAATATAGTATATTTGTATTGATTCCACTTTATATCTCGTTTTGCATAATGAGGAACGGAGGGTAGAGCAGAAGTTTTGAAACGCTGCTTGCAACTTTGCCTGGCATCGGAGCAACAAATTTGAACTTGTTGCGCAAATCAGCAACAAGTCGAATGTTGGACAAAAGAATTTCAAGAGAGAAAAACAGAGCTTTCTCTTCGTAAGTCCCGTGTGAACTTCATTCACATTATTCAAACGTTTAAATTCTGACTGAATATAAATGCAAATTATATCAATATCTATATATGTACTAATTTATAACGTTCACGACGAAACATGAATTAAAACATATTCATCATTATGGAGAAAGAAATATTAAATACAATCAACAATTAAAATCATTTCGATAGAAATAGTAATTCTTAAAAAAAATTCTGCTATCAACTTCAATTGAATCATCTTCTAATATAATGGATTTACAAATTCTTAATATTTTAACAACAAATTCCTCCAATTTTAAGACGTAATGATGTGTGATAATGGAAAATGAATTAGTGCGTGAGATTTTGTTTCTATTTGAGAAAAATTAAATTATTTTCACTTACAAAAAAAAAAAAATCAATTGAAAATAAAATCGAAGGATAGTAAAGGGTGGCTGCGTGACAAGAACCGGTTAGTTTATAGCACTCACCCAGAATGCTTATCAAGCGAAAATATTCCCGACTGACGTTCAGTAATGGTCCTCAGCCACAATCTCATCGCAGCCAGGATATATACCGAATGTCTGACGAAGAGTATAATTGTATTTGTAATCGGGTCAATTACGTTATCATTCTTATAGCGCGGCACAAATAAAACGGCGACGTTTTATCGATTGAGATCGTTTATTTTTCATATACCAGATGAAGAAATTTGACAGACTGACTTCTGTTGGACGAAATTCTGCTGATCCATTTAATCATAACATGCAAATCATATACGTGTTTTGCCAGCAAACGTCAATTTTAATGCTATATATCCCCGTTTTTTGCTCAATTGACTTCCGCAATTCGAAAAATCACGTTTTGAATTATACAAAAGCGACCTATTTCAAAAAATCATTACCTTTTGTTTGTCATTTTTTATTTGTTCAATTTTTGTAAATGAAATTGAATTTGTGCAATATAAAATGTTGACCCTTCTCCCGCCTAAAAAGATTTTTGTAGACTTTATACCGGTATAAAATGATAGAGAATAATACAGAATAGCTGAAATCTCGTCGAAGAATTATCATCCGCTTTCAGTTATGACATGTCATCAATAGCCACAGAGCGAAGTTAACGCGAAAATCCACAGGATGACACTTATTCTTGACATTTCATTTTGTGAAAATGTGCTCGGCTGAAAGTTTCGCGATGGACGTTTGAACTTTCTACGTTTAATTTCTTTTCTTCATATGGAGAGGTGTTTCCAAAATTGATGGAAGTGTAACTTTTGATTCCATTGATTACAACTTTCTAAAGAGCCATTAAAAATGAGATTACTCAGACGAAAAATCTTAAACAAAAAATTTGAAAACAAAAATTTTTTTTATACATTTTATAAACATTTTTCGTGTTTGTTTTCGATTGAGAATGTTTACATAATTCGTTTAATTAATTTTCTGGAAAAAAATCAATTACCATTTGTACATAAAAACGCAAGGACACTTATTACATAAGCTGTTTTTCTCAATCTCCTGTAACACACTCTCAACGTCCACACACGCAGCAGCAATTCCTTTGCTCACAAACGAACATTAATGTGACAAATATACAAAAGAACGTGAAAAATAAGTGGACACAGATTAAACCTGACAACGAAAAATACGTCCCAGTTTTTTCTTTCATCTGCCAGATTTCACCTACGATCGAAACATAAATTGCCCAAGCTGAATTTATTTTAATGAAAAAATATATTCTTTTGTACTTTGTAGTGTAAATATATACTTGTTGTTATTGATATTACATGTCATAAATAGAAATGTGGCCTGATTTTTCGTCTACTTCGACATTAAAAAAAATACTTAGTCGGGCTTATATAGATACAGTTAAAATCGCCGATTATATCAGAATTCATAAGTCACAAAAACCAGATATCGAAGAGTCTTGAACAAATTCTCGGATAGGAAATACTGTGCAACGTTTGCGGGTTTTATGATCGAAGCCTCTAGTTCAGTTACGCCTGGCAACAGGCATTAAAGCGTTTACAATACGAAAATTTCGTTTTCGTGTGATGCTCGATTGACTTCGTGCCGTGTGTGCGAAAGTGGCTGCACTGTTATCAGCCGGATGATAAATACAAGGCGTTATGAGAGCCTGCAGGATTGAACATGAAATTTTCCATTTTTCAACCCGGAAAACAATTTCCTAGTCGAATTTCGTATCCTTTGTTTATAATTCGTTAAAAATGATCTGGCAATTTGATATCTTGTTGTTCTGTAACTGAAAATCAATATTGAATTTTTTCCCCCTGAGCTGAATTGTTAACAGGAATATACAACGGACAGATCAATAGCAGGGTGAAAAAAACAAAAATGGAAATTCCGCAAATTGTTCGAAAAAAGTGTCTGTCGAGTTGAGAATATAATTTTGTTTTTCAACTTGGGGTGAATTATTTGCCAAAGGTATATATAATTAAGATTTAACCAACACGTTCGCTTTCTGATATGTAAGTTGAAATACAAATTTGATGAATAATTCAGAAGCCCCAGACAGATTTGAGGAAATGAGATTGGCATCAAATGACTTTATATTAATAAGTTCATTTCAAAACTTGAAGAGTTAAAAAAATTGCAACTTTATGAAACGTTTAATAAGCCACGGTAAAGATGAATGATTGTCACGGCTGACTTTTATTGACCTATCATCGGTTTGATCAATAAAAAAAGAAAAAAAGATATATATTTTTTGCTTGACAACTTTTTATCAGCAATCTCTGAAATTGGAGTAAAATTAACAGCATTTCCAATTTCAGTTACGTTGACGATTAAATCTTATCTCGTACTTTTTTTGGACCACTTTTACTTCACTGTAAACTTTTCAATTTCCAAGAAAAGCTTTTTTTTGCTTAACAAGTGAATGTTATTGTATGATTTATATTTCTATTCTCACCGGCTCACTTTTCAGTTCGAAAAAGGGAAAAGAAAATAAAAACAGCTTCAAAAACTTTGATGACACCATTGAATAGTTTGGTGGTTTTTGCGAAGCATACTTCTTGCAGTTCGTTCAGTTTAGCACTCCATCCGAATTGCGATTAAAAACAAAAATTGATTCGACCATGTGCATATTTCAAATGTATGCAAAAATGAACTTGTCCTTTGCACACATATCCTCTAGTACAGTACGTACATTTTTTCGGTACATTATGTATTTAAGAAATCGATCTGGTGAACAGAGGAAATGGAACATGTATGATCGAATAAATAATGCTGCATAGAGCTGAGGTTGTTCTTTTTTGCGTTGTCACTCAATTCCGATAATAATGTTGACATGCTTTTAATGGAACGACGATTTCAACTAAACTACATTGGAGCACTCAGAGCTGCACCATCTTGACACCTGCCTATTTATCCGTTTGCTCCAGTAAACGTTAGTTAAAAAAACCCAATGCCATTCGTCAAGTAACCCGATCAATTCATCTTATTGAACGAATGTGTACGCACCTTGAAAAATAATATATGGCAAAAAATAACTGTTTGATTAAAATAATATTTGGAAATCTTAGGGTTCCCGCTAATTGTTGTGACCAGTAAATTAAAATTAATTATTATCGTATAAGTGATGTATGTATGACTTTACACCAACACCTGATAGTAAACTCTGAACATAATTTAGCAGACCTACTGTCTCGCGCAAACACAATTTAACTTTACATGCAAATACCCGTAATGCATCAGGTTCGAGTGTGTTCATGAACTTTGGCGCCCAACTTATGAAGTTGCGAAGAGGCTCAAGTTTGCGGTTACACTCAATATGACGTTTCCTGACGCGACGTAGCACATAAAATTATACATGATGTGTACTTTGAAACAATGTAACAAACGATGTGTCGCACCGTTGATAAAAGACTGATATTGATGAACTATACCGAGGGAACGAATCGTGAAACCAATTTCATATTAAACGTACGTCTACTTTGTAGAAAGACGATTTCCACTACGCTACACTTCATCAATTTAATCGACGTTGAGATTGCACTCTCAAAATAATTATATTTCAGCCAAGAATTTTTTAACACTAATTAAATTTCCATATCACCAAAGATAAAAAAGTCTGGAATTAAAAAAATAGTTGAAAACCAAGATGATTTAAACTCGCATCAGTTAGCTGATGGTTTGATTTATAAAAAAGTAGACAATAAAGTGAATTGCAAACTGTGTTTCGCAACTCAAAGAGAAAATATCATTAATGAAAATTTAATTCCTAAGTCGGATGAAAAATAAGTCTTTTTTGCACTCATGCGACAAAGCCATGGACCGAGGCAGGGATGACACTGATGGTTTTTTTGTTAGTTTGTTTTTTTTTTTTTTTTTTTTTTTTTTTTGTACAAGCGAAAAGTGCTTTGGCGACGATCCAACACTCGGTTTGATTAAAATAAAATTGATTAATGAACAACGCTAATGAACATGAACGAAACGAGCATTGTTGAAAAAAGATATGCAAGAGTGTTTGAACAACTGCAAAGACGAATATCAGATTCTCAAACGAACATGAAAAAAGGTAACAAAAAGTCACTAAGTGGATGGATCGGAAACAAATGAACGTGATGAGAAAATGGAAGAGTCGAACGAAAAGCGGCTTTTAAAATCAATTAGTCTTAAGTTTTTTAAAGAATGATGGAAACTTTGGATTTAAAATTTGGGGGTTGTTTCTTTTTTTTTTTTTTTTTTTTTTTTAAAGGGCTTTTTTAAAATGAAATTATGCAAAATTTTCTTCGTAACAAAACGGCAATTTTACAAAAACATCTTTGCATTCTTCCGAACGACCTTAGCCTCGGCGGAATGCGTTTACGTAGTCTGAATAGAGCGACTGTTTGCCTCAGAAATTGTTTGCTATTGAATTAAAAAAAAGTCGCCCAGAAATAAACGCGAAATGAGCATGCAAAATGTTCGCTTAGTACGCTCGTTTGACGATCTTCTTTCATATTTATTTCTTTTACTCGTCTTTTTATCGTTTCAATGTATATTTGCTATGGAAACTGTTCGATTAATTAAAAACAAGAGAATCAAAGAAATTGTCTGGAAATAAATGCAATTTGCTTTTCATGAAATGTTTAATATAATAGTTCGCTGTTTGCAGGTAGCAAGGGTGATCTTATAATTAGTTTGCAATCAATTTACAATATTTTTTCTTTGAATTCATCTATAAAATCATAAATAAAAAAAAAGCTTTTAACATCATGATGATCATACAACGTTACAGAGAATGATTCAATTTACTATATTACTTCGATGCAATATTGTTAATGAAACTTGATTGATGTAACAATATATTTTAGATAATCAATTTGGACATAACTGGAACGGATAACCATTTCGGTAAATATCTGCTGAGCAAAATTTTTCACCTCCTACGATCAATGTATTCAATTATTTTGACTTGCTCCGCTAATTTATTCAGCCTCATTGAATAAAATAAATGAATTTGAATGGGAGTAAACAAAAAAAGTAAACAACAAAAGTGAATGAAAAAATAAATCCTGACGTGATTGCAGATTTAGATTTCTAATCAACTTGGAGTTGGAGTCCTACATATATAGATAGACCGCTGTTCAATATGTGATAAATCTGAAATTACCTGAGAATTTCCGTTCATCCGGACTTAGTTTGTTCAAGCAACACGGATAATACGTTTTCATAAGGCTCTTGATTGATTAATCCATTGAACTATTCAACATATTACAATGATACCAATCAAGTTTGATTAACTTAAATTTTACGATAATCCTATGGTGTGCGTTTAATCAATCGTAATGAAAAATTTTTTTCAGTCAATACAACTATTTCAATTAGTCGATCAAATTGCTAAAAGTATAAAATCTTTGTGCTTGGTGCGAGGCAGAAGCAGAACATTGAAAAAGTAAGCAAAACTTACTGATCGATTATGAAATTGCTTGTTAACGAAAGTTGTACTGATAATCTAAAAACTTTCAATTCATGCAAAATGTTTAGAGTTCGAAATTTTCACTGTTTGAATTTCGAGCAATTCCAGCGAAACTAATAGTAGGCAGCTATTTGCTGAAAAGCACATGTACATAAACGTGGGTAAAACCTCTGTCAAAAATTTTACTTTACCAACAAAAATCGTCCTGAATCAAAAATTAATTTTTTTATACTCAAACTTCATTTTCGGTTTTGTTTTTTAATTTTGCGGGATTAAGATAGTATGATAAGTCGAAAACTTTTTCAACAATCATTTAATGAATTCAATCCTAAAACGATTACAGAGTTTGAGAAGAAGGTACCATCCTTAATGTTATATACATGATATATGGATGAGTTGTACTTGAACAAGATTGTCCAAGTTTGAGAACCCCGCTCATTTCAACCAATTCACGTATTCGAAAGAAACTTTTGCAATGTGTTTCTAGCTGTAACCACCTTTTCAAAATGCATGACCTGTTTTCGCAAGCGATCATAAACATTAGCTGTATCTCAACCCCTCAACTTCGAATGAGCGTAAGAGCGCGATATTTATTTCTCGTTTTCAATGTTTACGTCATTGCAGTTCACCCTTATTTACCTGCTATAAACAAATGACTGTCACATTATTTATTCTAAGCGCAAAACCAAAATGCAACAGGTTATAGTTTTCATATTATCGTATATCTCATATTTGATACGACTAAGCTTTGGTACAAATTTCAAAAAAAAGGATCAATGTTTAATTTAATTTTACACCAAATATTACTGTAATTCCTTTTCCTCGACCTAATTCAAAGTGAAAAAATATCGAACCAAAAATCTTTCTCTTTTCCATTCGAAAAAGGGGTTAATTATCGTGCAACTGACGCAAATCACTCGAACCACTTTAATTTTCGCCATTTCACACGGCACACGATTTAATGCTCCGTAGTGCGTTTATTCGCTTAACTTTTACATTCTGCAATTCTCTACAACAATTGGTGCGTTTAACGTGCCAGGTTGGCAACATTACGAGTGCGAGTTCGAATCAATAAGTAATTCCTGGCTCACTTTGATTTGCAATTGTTCATTGGTCAAAAATGTTTCAAAAAAATGGTGATAATCTGTTCCTAGTTATCACTACCGTTTTATTGTGCAACACAAAAGTTATATGTATACTGTCGCCAAACATAAAAGGAGCCACGAAAATTGTCGGTAAAACGAAAAAAAAAAAAAATAATAAAATAATAAATATGTCTGATGCGCTGGCGCCACTTACGTTTGCTCTCAACTTATGTACGAAATAATAAATGTAGCTATATTTTTTGCTAGACGCTGAATTATTCGGGCAATTTCTGGTCTCTGCTCCTAATGTGATTCTCAGCTCAAATAAGATGGCAATGTAAAATCACACAAGATGCAATATTTACGTGTAAGATCTAATATTAATAGAACAACTAGTGCAACCTGTTGTTTCATTTTAACTCCTTTTTAAGTCCAAAATAGCACAAATCCATTTACTAGAATTTTTTTCAATTTGATAAATAACATTATATTTTCGCCGATTTTTCTACATCTCTCCTGGAAGAAAAGGGTTAAAATGTTCATTTTTAATGCGCAATTTCTTACTTTCGATTTATTAAAAAGTCAAAGCGAACAGCGCAGTAAGTATCAAATGCATATTTTATACTATAAAATATGCAAATATTCTTTGATCTACATTTTGATCTACTTTCAGAATTTTTTTCAATCCGGATGTAATATTCTTTTTCCGAGTATTACATCGTGCGTGCAGTCGAGCGAGGGCAAATTTCATGACTGACTAAATGTACGACTGACGATGTTCATTGCTTCGAAACTCGCTGAGGAGAAGAAAATTATATTCTGATTTGCACACAAAGAGTATAGAAGATGATCAATCATCAATATATCAGCCCCCTTTCCTATAAAACGTAATTGGAAACGATTTTATTTTAACTTGAACGTGATTGTTCAGTCGCAGAAATGAAAGAATGACAGTTCAGTTAAGACAAACTGTTGTAATCTATCTGTCATTATGAGAATTATGAACTTTTAAAATACCATATTATTTTTAAAAAATATTATAAACAAAACTTGGTGCAAACAAAGGAATAAATATAAAAATTACAGTGAAGAGAAATATTTTTATTTTTAATTCTTTCTTTTTATAAATTTTTTCGAACGTTTCTTTGTCACTGCGAAAAGATACGTTACAAAGCCATACAAAGAGCAGGATTTCAATAAAGTTTGGCTTGCAAACAGTTTGACACGACGCAAACTTCAGGATTGTTGTGAACTTTTTGAGTAGCGCGGATATTTTTTAGCACTAAAACATATTTTTCTTTTAGATAAAATACTCGAATAACGCCGCCGGTGGAGCACAAATTAGTTGGTTGCGCATCAACAAATTGATGTTAATACAAACAAAAATACAAAATGTAAAGTCATACAATTACTGCAGGTTATAAATTATCTGACACATCAGTTCATCAGATTAAATTATCGGGTCCAAGAACGAAGTTGTAGCTACAGTCGATAGATTAAAGTTTGTTATGGATGGGCGGTAGTCGACTTGCGTATTTATCAGTTGTAACCTCACAGATGGTGTGTGATTCAATTATCATACTTCTTGGCTTTATTAATGTTCCATAAGAATTCCATGCCATCATCATTTCAAAACTGATAAAGTTATACAGGAAGAAATGTTTACGGGTGAATTTCAATATATTGTCTATTGTAAATTAAAATGTTACACCTGTTGTTTCTCAGTAATTTTCGAAAAACCTATCTTAACTTATTTAATTCAAAATTTATCAATGTTGAATTAAATTTTCTCTTAAAGTTATAAAATATTGAGTTTTCTGTTTTTTATTTAATTCAATTCTTTGTCCGACCGATTTTTTTTAACTTGAATGATAAAATTGGAATAAAACCATGATAGGAAACTATGACAGGAATTTTTAAATTCCTCTCTCAATTTTGTAAGACTTTCATATAAAGTTTCATTTTTTACATTTGTCTTTTGATATGTCTATTGTATCATCGTTGTTAATTTCATCACAACTAGAAGAGGTTTATACGTTAATATATATCCAAAATTCATTTCATCTACCAGATCTGAATTTTAATACGAAATAATGAACCAGTCGGTTGGCTTTGGTATAGTAGACTATATATTTGTTGGCGTTTCTGTTTCAGATGGACGACAGCGGGGTGCTTATGGACACGAGATGCGCCACTTGATGGGGCGTAATCGAGGCCAGCGATGCGCCCAAATCGAGCGGGTTGCGACGTCCCAGTAACTGCTCGTAATAATGCGAAACGCTTTTCAACGGATTATTGCGGATGAGCGGAACGTAGCGGTGGCTTAAAACGTGCACGCTCGTGTATAGGCTCCTTTGATATTCGTTTGCGGCGGCCAAGTTTTGGCTGTCACCGGAACCGCAATAATCGGCGCGCATCGCTTTACTGAACGTTCGTAACTTGGCGATTCGATTCGATTCAAAAATTGTTGACGTGGAAAGACTGAAGAAAAGAGGAGAATTATTCCGGCATGCGGACACGCGAACAAAATTCGAAATAAATCGGAAGCAAGGAGAAGGAGAACAAAGCCGACATGAATCTCGAAGTGGAGTTGATCGCGGGGGTGGTGAAAGGCGGGCCGCCGCCCCCTCACCTTCCCGCTCCGCGACTCATCAAAATTTTCATCGCTGGAGAACGTGATGGTGAGTTTATTAGTTTTTTTTTTATTTTTTACTTTTCAAGTTTGTATAATAATTCTGTGGCTGCGAGGAAAAACCAGTTAGGTGTATATGTAAATCCTATACCACTTAACTGGTTATTCCTCAGTCACAGAATTGTTATAAAGAATTAGAAAAAAATGAAGAGGTAACGATATGAAAAAAGTTTCGAAAGTAAGTTGAGGACCAGACACGGTATTCCATTTTATATTCAACTTTTGTCTTCCCTTTGTTTTATTTCGCCTTTGTCGTTTGTCGGCACGAGGGCAAAAAAAAGTCGAGGGGAAAGATTGAATTGCAAGTAGTGCGCGCAGAAGTTAATCACGAGTCGTCGGATAAATGAGTCCGCGTTGGTTTTGTTCAAGTGTTCATTCATAATTTGTGACCTACTGTTGGAAGTGGATCAGAAAAAAATTTTCCGTCATCCTCTTTCTGGCATACGAGAATTGTTTTGAATATACATGACACATATTAGATTCGTACGTGCATGTTTCTTTTTTCGTCTATTTCTTCGTTCAATCAATATATGTTTTTTTTATTAATAAAAAGGGACGAATCAAATTGCATTTCATTCTAAATTGAATAACTTTTTGCGATTGAAAAATATGCCAAGTTGCGAAATTTCATTTGAATTTAAAATTCATTCTTCTTTGGCAAAAAAATATATTTCTCGTTTTAATTAACTTAATTAAATGTCTTTTAATATCAGATTCATTTGTATACCCTTTTTTCAACAGTCATATTGCAAAAAATCTGTCCATTATGATTAAAATATATTTTATTTTAAATTATATTTTAAAATATTAATTAAATTATGTTTTAAAATATTTGAATAATTTAAAAGTTATTTAAACAACGGTGACATATGTATTATTATTATTACAAAAAGAGGTCTTGCAGAATGAAATTTGTCGTAATTTAATTCGTAACGCTGTTAGCTCTTTTTTCGAAACAATGAATGAACAGGCATAATTCGCATGAACGAACGCTGAATTGATGCGATATGTAGTGACAATTATTTGAACATCAATTACGCGAACGATTATGAGATTATTAAATTTACAATTCATTGTAACAAGGTTACCACGGAAATCGTTATTATCAATTATGTTAAAAATAAACTATGCCGCTTAGCGACAGAGTTGGAACTGATTTCGACATTGCCTAGAAGAAAAGCACGACTGGGATTAATCAATAACAACGCGAATTAAACAAATACTCTCATTTGCAACTCAAATTAATTGATGTAAAATAACTTTCATTTAAACTCAGCCTATAATCTAAATATACGTCCGATAATGAATTTCTGTTCGAAAAAAAATAAAAGAATCTCAGTGTATGCCTCAGTGGTTGCGTTAAAAGAAATATAAATTTTGTTCTACGCTTCGAAATCCAATCTCGTGACCGCATTGTCGAACGACACTGTTATTAATTTTAAAATTTGCTGTAACCAAATATCTTATAACTCGTTTCTTTATTTACTTTTTTTTTTGGAAACCCAATTAAGCTAATGAAAATCGACCGCTTAAGTAATTTTTTGTGAGTGATTAAAACGGCATAGAAACGCGCTGCCGTGAACGTATATACACGGAATCAATTAGTCTGATTTTTAGAACGCGTTTTCATGTTAATTATCAACGTGGAAAACTCGCTGGCAAAACGCGGTGCTCGAGAGCTTTAAAAGTAAAATTTCATGTTGCCATTTATCTGATCCGCCTTGATATTCGCTCGAACATTATAACTGTTTATTCATTCCAAATGTGCGATTCATAACGGTCATTTAAAATTCATTGTTTGATTTTTTTTATCTTTCTTTTTTATGATAAAGAGAAAAACAACGTGACAGTACTTGCAGATTTAATTTTGGCAGTTTAATGAAAACCATCGGACAAAATTTGTCTCGTCTGTGTAATTAATTCAATATAGTAGTGGAAGTTTTGATTCAAACGCACAGACGGTTTCGTAACAGTTGATGTATACGCTGGAAGGTCTCAAGTTTGCATTTCCATTGATTTGAGTTGCATTAAAAGGGGAATCAGAAAATCACGACTCGCCAATTTACAACTGACGTTGCTCGACAACGAAATTCGCTTTTCAACCGAACGATACTCCGAATACTGATACTATGACTAATCTGCAGCAACGGTTATCAATCATAATCAATTTTCAACTGAAATTTTGTTTCAATTCTGATAATGTTATATGATTTGCAATTACTCAATCCCATTGAAAATACGTTTTACATTTTTTAACTACGAACTTTAAATATGTTACAGTATACAGGAAATGCTATAAAAAAAGATTGAAAGAAAAATCAATAAAAAGATGATTATCACCCCATTACACTGGGAAATTGAAATGTTTCATTAATTGTAATCCAATATCATTACAGAATTCAAAGAAGAACGAAAACAACTTCTCGAAATGGTGGGGCCAGAGTTGCAATCAGTTTACGACGATATGGGAATCGAGGTAACGATCGATTTGGATGAAACTGAATAAAAATTTGAATTCAATTTTAAACTTTAAAAAGTCAATGATTTTTGCATAACCACTTACGTTTCTCAGGTGCTACTGGTCGACATGCAATATGGCACCACCGAAAATCCAGACAAAAATCCCAGACTTGCGGAATTGTTCCTCGAGGAAATCAGGGCATCGCACAAACATTCCAGGGGCTGTTTTCTCCTGGTAAAAAATCCAATTATTAATATTCAATTAAATTCTATCTTATATAATAAAATCTTATGAATTAAAATCAATATAAAATTGATAACAAAATTAAATTTCATAAAAGTGTGCAATGTTTATTTCATTATTTATTTTTTGTTCTCGAAAACATCGAATGTTTAACAAATGTAATTTTTTGCAGCTTTTAGTAGGTTCGAATTACAGCACTGGTTGGGCTCCAACGCAAATAGATGAGAAAACGTTTCAAACACTGCTCACTCATAATGGTTCGTTGGCGAATTATTATGAGCATAATAACCATTGTTACGTGCTGAAAGCCAGCAGGTAAAATTCGTTAATACCAATTTGAGCACACATGAACTCATATTGCATGTGGAACAAACTAATCACAGTGTAAACAGGAGATTAACTAATTCTCTGATTGATCAAATTAGAATGCACAAAAATTTAACCGTGTTTTCACTCGCTTACAATTTATCGTTTATATATATTTTTAATACTATGTTAATTATCCTCCGATCTTATATTTAATTTGTATGGTGCAATTTATGATATGAAACAAAAAAGGAGAGTAATTTTTGTTGTTTCGGATAGCGAGGAAACCGCCAGCGAAACTTGGCAATCAAACGAGGAAAGGCTGAGGGAAGCCTTAAGAGTCGCCGCAGAAAGTGCCCTACAGAATGAAGCAGACAATCAAGAAATCCAAAACGTATTAAAGAGCACAGCTGAAAGGCAACTCGACTATGGCCTAAGTACGTTATTCAACCAAAATTCATTTAACAGATTTATTAAGCTTAGTAAAACGAAGAAAACATAGAGCGGTGAGAGCGATCCCTTGAATGCGATAATAAAATTCCGTCCTATTAAAGCCCCGAACATTATGAAGAGACGCTCTGTTTATCGAATCGCGTAAAAAATAGCCAAATTGTTTGATACGAAAAGATCTTTTCATGCCATTTCACATTCAGAGGGTTTCTTTATTCAAACATTCATCTACTTTTATGTTGATCTTCAAATTTTGTATGACAAAAATTATTATGAATAAGCAATTGTTAGAAAGAAAGTAAAGTAAAGTAAAATCGGATAATAACTGTGTGCAATGAAGAAATAATTTAGCATTTTATTTAAAAAATATCAAATAAAGTTGAAGCGTGAAAAAAGTATTTGCAATGGAAATGCGATCGTATTTATAGGTCTTGATGCTGAAAGGCAAGGTATTGTAGCAGTGATTTGCAACCGAACGGGAGACAATGCTCCAGTATCAAAAGCGGCCTTGAATCTAAAACAACGTGTGGTGTCGACTCTTCCAGCAGAAAACGTTATCAGTCTAGATGTAAACCTAAAAAGCACGGGAGAGAGCAACGACCATCTTGCAACGATGCGACAGAAGATTGTTAACAGGTTGCAAGTCCTTGTTAATGACTCGGTGGAGCAAGATCCGGAAATAAAGAGCCGCAAGAAAATGGTGCAGGAAGTGTACGCCGAGAGCATGGCGCATTTTGCTATTCTCAGGAATTTTGATCCGGCATCTGAAAATAACGAAGCCGTCCGCAAAGTAAGGGAGCTGATGATGAATGGCAAGAATCAGAAACACGGGCCGATTTTGATCCGAGGCTCCAAGTCATCTGGAAAGACAGCTATCATTAAAAGGTATAGTGAATGCATTGCAAAAAATTTCTACAAATGTTATCATATCCAATTAATTTCCAATTCAAAATAAGTACCAAATAACAAGAGTAAACGAAAGCTCTTGATTAGATTTTGCGCACAAAAAAAGTTGATTAAATGAAAAAATTTTGCAATCTGTTTTACAATTTAATTTGCTTCCAATGAAACGGTCCACTCATGTCCGAATGTTGAAATTATCCAACCACTCTGCTGGCTATCTGATGGGCTCGAGTACTGAAATCCCATCGAGGCTTTCAGCTTGAATGAATAGATATATCAATCGACGGGGGTTGACATGTTATGCATCGATTGATATGCAGAAACTCTCCTACATCAAACTTTGCCGAATAGACTCTCGAGAGGACGCTCAAAGAAACCTTGATATCGACGGTGACAATTATTTTATAACGACCTCGTCAGATAAAATAATATTATTATAAACAAACTATTTTCAATTAATCTTCCGTGATCTTTATCCCGAACTTCCAACTGGAGGCTTTCCTCCTTCTTCGATTATAAGCAATGCTTCAAATGCCTCTGATGTACTAAAATAATCGAGAACTTTGGTGTCTGTTAAACGCAGGATATACGAAAGTTCGCCCGACTGGTTCGACGGGCCAACCTTGCGGGTCGTCCGACTTTGCTCTTCGACCCCGCGATCTGCATACAGTTTGGAGTTGTTGCGAATTCTGTGCCAGCACGTGGGCTTTTTGTGCGCCAACAACGACGGCAACCTTCCGCGCGACGCTTCCTTCGAGCCTCTGTACCTGAACAATTGGTTTAACCAAATAATGCGCAAAATTGAGGAGGAGCCCATGCCGGAACAGCTCGTGATAATGGTCGACGACCTGCAGCGACTGCATCCGCTCGAGTGCGACATCGTTGCGGCTTTATCATGGCTGCCTTTGAACCTTCCCCCGGGGGTGCACTTTATAGCGACGACTTCCGTGCCGTCCGAGGCCTTGCGTCTCACCCCGCTGCAAAAGGAGCGACTCAAGAGCAACGACATTCTGATTGAGCTGCCGGACATTCAAAGCAATGTGCCAAATGTAGACGCGGCTCTGGCCGCGGCGGAAAAGCTGTTAGGTCAGAAGGCCATGCAGAGGTTGGGAGGTTTTCTCGCATGCACGGAGTACGGCCTGTCTGAGACTGAGATCCTGGAATTGCTCATGCCGACAGGAGGGGACGAACCGCTGCTGCTGAGCAACAGTGAATTTAATTTCGCCACCTGGTGCTTGGCGAGACGGACCCTCGACCCCTGGTTGAAGGTCAATAACTTGAAATAACAAATAACATTTTAATGAGTTTTGATATGGATGATCAAACAAAATTATATGTTCTAGGTCCGGGTGATGAGTGGTAAGTTGATATTTAACTGGCGCTGGACAGTACGCGAGGTCGCGATAAAAAGGTACCTCACAAAGCAGGAAACGACCAAGGCGACTCATAACGAACTTGCGAATCTTTTCTTCGCGACGGGCGACGATGACGACAGCAGTGAAGAGGCAAGTAAGAAACAAGCCGAAATGAGGAGAAACAGTGTCGTCAACGCTGCGGAGTCCGAGAACAAGAAAGAGACGCCCTTCCAAAGCGCACCCCAAGAGCACGACATAGCCTACACTCTACGTCACGTGGAGGAAGCCTGGATCCATTACCTCCGGGCCGGCGACGTTGAGAAGCTAAAAAAACTCGCAGTTTGCGCGTTCGATTTCCTCCTGGCAGGGGCGCAGATGATCTCTGTTAGTTATCTGAGATGTGTATTAGAACACGCAAGGCGGTACCTCTTGGAGAGGGATTTAGAATTGGTTTATTATGCAGTGAGGAAATCCAGCGATGTTTTGACTAGGGATCCGTTACAGTTGGGCGCACAGCTGATTTGTTGGTTGAGACCTGTTGCAGATGACGGCAGTGATTTAGTGAGTTCATGACTCAAACAAATAAATCTACAAGAACTCTCTAACTTGTTACTAATTAATCCTTTGTTGATACCGGCTGTGATTATTTTAAATTTTAGACCATTTTAATAATCATTAAACAATATCAAGCCTTAAAATTAAAAGAAATTCTTTTCAACAAACGAATGTAAATTTAAATAATTAAATTCAATATAACATTGATCCAATTACAACCAACATGACGTTTTAATATATGTTGTTAGCCATAATGAAGACTCAATTGGAGTACGAAATAAATCATTTGTTTCGATCCATCACAGGTTTCTAGAATGGTCATGGCTGCAATGGCATGGTGTGACGGTTACACGGATCCTCTCCTTGTTCCTCTGAATGGCTGGCTCCAACCTCCTCTTCCACTACAAATTCGAGCTTTAGCCTGTCCTCGAGGTGTCAAACTAGTCGAACCTGTTCCATCCGGCCAGCATGTGGTGGTGATACCACACCAAGGAGATCCTGAACTCTGGCACGTGATGTCAGGTCAACTAGTTCACACGTTCAAAGGTATGTCAAGAGAATCAAAACCTCAACAATTTTTATTTTTTTTGCAATAACAATAAATTTTGCAATTGGACAATAAAATTTGTCCATCCCAATTAGGTCATTCCAATCCCATCTCCTGCGTCGCTATAACGGCACAATCTCAGTACTTGCTTACCGGCTCGGAGGACACCTCAATCATTGTCTGGGACATGCAAGAGCTAACATTAAAAGTACGAATCTGCGAGCACATCGCGCCCGTTCTCACGCTGACGCCCGCGTTGAATAATTCCGTCATTGTTAGCGGCGGCGACGATTCCAGTATAATAGCCTGCAAATTGCTCACTGGCGAAGTTCTGATGAAGGTACAGAGATTCGATATCATTATTTTATCCCAGGCAAGAAAATGTCATCGAAACTAATTTTTTCTAGGTTGATCACCATCGTGGTCCCGTGACTGCCGTCAGGGTGAATTCAGCCGGTGAAATTTTGGTCTCCGGTTCGACGGACGGTACAGTCTGCCTCTGGTCTCTCGAAAACTTCACGTTACTCAACAGTATTAGTTTACCCGCCCCGGTGACCAAACTCGACATCTCCTTAGATTCGGTTTTTCTTCTCGCTGTTTGCGACGACCACAAGATGTATTTGCGTTCGTTAGCAACCGGGACTGAGATCCACAACTTGAGGGGCCATCAGGGTCCAGTTAAGAGCATCTGTTTGGCGAAAGATTGCAGAAGGGCAATAGCGGGAGGGGCGGAAGGTCGTGTGTCTGTTTTTGACATGCACAGTGGCCGGTTGTCCAGAACTTTACCGGCCAATCCCTCGGCGGATGTGACGTCGGTCAGAGTCACCGAGAAGGACGACTTCTTAATCACAGCTGGCGGTAACAAGCTCACCTACTGGAGCTTCCGAGGCGAGGAGGCTCCAAGATCTTCGAAACCGGGAAAGAAGCAAGAATCGTTACAGCCACACACCGCACCGATCTCCTGTATTGATATATCCAGGGACGGATCAATGGCTGTTACTGGAGGCGTCGATTCGCTGGTAAATCTTTGGCAACTAAATAACCACGAACTTCTGTCAACATTGGAAGGTCACATTGCCAGTGTCACATGCATCGCCTTCTCAGCTTCTGGACTTTTTGCTGCATCAGGTGGAGATCCAACTTGACAATAAGTTGTTTCAATAGGAATTGTTTTTTTCAACTTCGATCATTCCACAGGTTCGGAAG
The DNA here is from genome assembly GCA_030522925.1 of Trissolcus japonicus. NCBI lineage: Eukaryota > Metazoa > Arthropoda > Insecta > Hymenoptera > Scelionidae > Trissolcus > Trissolcus japonicus. Next base: position 38,238 of record JAPYZS010000508.1, read on the forward strand.
ATAAGACAGTTCGTGTTTGGGGTCTTACTTTGGGCTTGGTTGTTGCTACCTTCAAACACTTACACCCTGTTACATCAGTTATCGCTCTGTTTGATAGCGATCGGATCGTCAGTTCAGATAGAGCTGGTTCAATTAGAGTATGGGCCGCGGACAGTGGAACGTTGATCCAATCAGTTTGTGGTCCCGGGAGGTGTTTTGCGGTTACTTCCAATATGAGGTAGCTGATTTGTGTCATATCAGATTCCAAAACGATACATTTCCTAAGTTTCTCTAAATTTTAAAATAATTCTTTTTAGATACACCATCTGCGGCAACGGCGACAATCAAGTTCGAATAGTCAGTTTAGGAGCTGGACCAGAAGAGAAGTACGTCGTGTCCCATTCGCAAGATATCACGTGTCTGGTAGTTACTCCAGACTCCCAATCTTTGATCACCGGTTCCAGAGACATGAGTCTAAAAGTATGGCAGGTTGCTGGCGGAAAACTGTCGCAGGTAAACCTTCGTTTCCGATTTTCTTGTCTTTCTAATCAGATTTTTTTCTTTTCGTTCATCGTTTAAATTTCATTCGATCAATTGTTCAGGTTCTCGTCGGTCACACCGACCACGTCACCTGTGTCGCAGTCTCGGTTCAGGACAAATGCATCGTCGTCTCTGGATCGCGCGACGCGAATCTCATCGTCTGGGACATAAACACCGGCGAGGACCGTCACACTCTGACAGGTCATTTGGGTTATGTAACGTGCATCCGATTATCAGCGGACGGGACACTGGCTGTCTCTGGAAGTGAAGACAAAAGTATCATAGTTTGGGACACGAAGAAAGGCACAGCGTTAAATTCTATCATGCTTCACGTGCCCGTGCTGGGGATAGAGATGTCAACGGACTGTTCGAGATTGGCTTTACACTTGCTGGAGCATAAATGCATGCCAATCTTGTGTCTGCACAACACACCTGCGCAATATGTCAAGTTGCCAACGTACGAAGCCCCGAGACCAACGGGAACCAAACGACCTCAGCGAAGATTGCTGAAAAAGGAAGTATCCCTGGACACATACACCTGGCAAAAGAAATATGGACACCTAACATCCGGTTTGTAGAACAGTTTTGAAATCATTATTTCACGCGTTGTTTGTATTTGAGAGGTCTGATGATTGTTGTTGTTTTAAAGGTGTTTTGAAATCGCAATCAGTAGGCGAACAGGTGAAGCGAAGGTTCAGTGTTAGTGCGTCAATGGAAGAAATAAGCAAGGCAGGATTATCTGGGTCTCAGCCGGGTTTAGGACCGGAACAAGCAGCTCTCGCTCAATCTCAACATTTTGATCAATTGGAGGCTATTTGGAACAAACAGTCTCCTCCATCACGACCAAGAGGCTTTGGCAGAACATTATCGAAACAAAGTTCTCTTCAAGCCACAAGGATATCTGATTCAGAAGAAGATGGTAAGCGTAACTTTTTGATTACTTCTTTGAGGTGTTAGCATATTCATTCTCTCTGAACAATTTTCGATATTTCAAAAGTAATGAATGATACCAAAAGAATATTATCAATTACATGATTGTGATTATAACTCTTCTTTGTGAATAAATAAAGATTTTTTTAATAAGCATCTGTTATTGCAGGTTAAAAAATATCGCCAGAAAGGGAGAGATGAAAAAAAATGACTAAGGATGAAAGTAATGGCAAAAAATTCTTCACATTGTTGCTGTTCTCCGCTATCAATCACCCTCTGACTGTTATGTGAAATGTAACTATGTCGTCATTCAAGATGATCCCAATAAATAAAGACGACAACCTAATTGTTAGATGTTAGAATCATTATAACAGAGAAAGACTATCAATTTGTTGAGAAAATAAATGTAATTTATGATTCGTTTTTACTGAGTTGATATAATAATAAATTATTTATTATTCTTCGCTGTTAAGTTATATTTTTGTTTTATTTTTTTCCAATATTCGAAACCCTCCTCTCTTGTCAGCAAAGGAAACATACGATATTCAACGGCGAACAAAATCAATCACTCCACCTGTTCCTGATTATAATTCTACCAATTGAAATGAACCAAATAATCCGATCCACTTTGTTTGTGATTTTAATGTATACATATGTAAATATGTTAAGCAGTCCAATACACAGTATTACTGGGGCGTTTTAACGTGCCTGTCAATATGAACTGACAAATTTACTACACAATAATCCTGCTCCAATCTCGTTATTATATATCGCAACAATTGTAAAAAGTGTTTGAAATAAGCGATTACAATAAGTAAAATTATAATAATCTACGTAGTGGGGCAAATAGCATGTTGATAAATGCATGCAGGCATTCATTTGAACATTAGTGTGTTTTAGTATTTTGTCTAATCGCCATTCATTTGCGGACAATTTTCTTTCGATCTTCATTCAATTTTTTGCAAATTTGAGCCATAAAAAAAACAGTAATTCATCAAAAACGTTAGTTACGATTTTGGGAGATGAACAATACAATTAATTACAAACGTCCGACAATGGTGAGCAAATATTTCGTCTTAATAGTCACACAAGTTTTCAACATGCAAAACATCAATTATGGAAAAGGTAAACTAATGGTTGGAAAAAAAATCCCTGTGATTGCAGTTCGCAAAGTAACATTTTTACATAAGACCGATTGCACGTAAGTAATTATGTCAGTATAGTAATGAATGAATGCGGAATGGAGGTGCATACACACCAGAGTGTGTCGCAACCGGTGTATTACGAATTTTATTTAATCAGAAAGCGGACACAATATTAACTGGCAATGAATAGTACTTTCTTCCTGCTTTCTCGATTGCGAGAGCGCCCGTGCGTTTGCCTCGAAAGCGGTTTCGTCTTTTCTGAATCGCAGTTTACGCTCGATTCACTACGTGTGCAGATCCTGCATTTATCGTGTCACAAGTGATCCCACTTAAAATGTGCCGATTTATTTTCTAGTGATGACAATTTTCTTTCATTCCCCGATAAATTATTAACTTATTCATTCTTATTTTTGGTGCTTTTATTTTCTTCCTTTAAACTAAAATCAATTATGGGAATTACGTCGACGCTTGTTATGACAGATAAAAATCACAACAAATTGGAGGTAATGGTAAAGCAAAAAAAATCAACACCGTTGGAAATTCTGCAATCTATGAAGTCAACTGGCATTAAATTTGCTATTCGAATTTTAAATTTGATAACTAATTACACTGCAATATTCGGTAATCTTAACTCCCGTGGAATGAATGTTTAACTAATCGACCATTTAGCATATCATTTTTTTTTTTCGTTCCGTCGGAAAAGTTATATGTGAAAAATATTATTCCGAATGGACAAAAAAATGTGATATCTTTCGTCAGGCTGTAAACATGTATTGATTAAAAAATTCATTGGATGCCAATGGACGAAAATGCTCGCAAAGTTACGACATTTTAACGGCAGTGTTTTACTTTTGCAAATGAAATGAAAAACTCTTTAATTTGAGTTGCAACTGAATTTTTATCATGCAATTGGAAACAATATTTTTTTTTTCAATAAAATTACTCAGCTGTCTATAAAGATGCAATTTTCCGCTACACCCAATTTTTCACAAAGTTCGAATAGGCAACATTTCGAGTCAACTGAATTCTAAATAAAAATTTGGAACTGAGTCGTTTCATTAAACAAATGAATAATAAGATGAGATCAATTTATAGTTCTCTTTTTCCCTTAATCACAAAAGCTTTTCGCTTGAGATAACTTAGACGCGAGCTCTATTAAGAGGCAACTGCTTTGTTCCAAAATCCCCACGCCTATCGATAAAGTTAATCAACTGATGTGGCATCGCCGAGGTACTTTGGACAGTTTATAGAATTCTATACTTATATATCATTTCATCCCAGATCTTGTTAAAGAAAAAGCTTCTCCGAGACATGTACACAACGGTCATCAAGCACAAACAGAGCATATATCTAATTGGATTAATATCATTCGTTCAGTTGTATTAAAGAATTTGTTTTTACGCCAACAGTTGTGTTTTATTGATCGTTCCAAATGGGTCGTTGTCGTGGTTCAAGAGGTTTTGAAGAGATTATGCCCTGGTTGGTATCAGCACTATGCAAACAGAAAACACAATTTGCATGCTCAAAATAAAGGGATCGATAATTTTTTTTTCTCATCTCATCAAAATTCCTGTCCGTCAAAGTGTTATCTGAATTCAATTGTTAAAGTAGTTTCAGAGTCAAAAGAATAACGAAAAGGAAATTAACAAACAGCATCTTTAATCAATAAATATGATTTTCAATTATTTTACTAGTCAACGATGTTTTCAGAAGTTTTCTACAAACGTGATATCGCAAGCTCACGAGATATCCCGAGTGAAACGAGGCGAAGCGTTCAACATCTCCGGGTTTCGCGGATGCACCGTGTGGTTCACTGGTCTGTCCGGAGCCGGCAAGACGTCCATAGCCTTCAGAACGGAAGCCCTCCTAATCGAAATCGTTAGTACTCAATGGACGTAACAAAAAAAACCAAGGCAAAAAGATGCAGTGCTAAACTTGAACTTTTGCCGAACCATTAACTTGTCCATCAATAGAATCGTCATTTAACCACGACTAAATTAATCCCCACCGTCGACCTAATCAAATTAGTTCCCTTTGTTCGTCGGATTCATCTTTTAATTAATTCCCCGGATTAATCTGGGATTATCGATTGTCACAAATACGTCCTTTCCAAAAGTAATATAACGAGCGTGATAAAAATGGGCGGGTAAATATTGACTCAGTCGACGCTACTTGCATGTCGATCACAACAATTGGACGGCGAATTTGTTTGTTTGTTTTTTTTCGTTTGTTTTTGCAAGAGTAAAAGCTTTCAATAGATTCCCTCTGGACAAACAATTTCGATTCTTGATGCCATTCTGTTGCAAATGGGTCGCGTCAAACAATTGTCTTCTGTGCAGGGCATCCCAGCTTACGGATTGGACGGCGACAATGTGCGCACCGGATTGAACAAGAATTTGGGCTTTAGCAAAGACGACCGAGAGGAGAACATCAGAAGGGTGGCTGAGATGGCGAAACTTTTTGCCGACAGTAACATAGTCACGCTGTGTAGTTTCGTCTCGCCGTTCGCCTCCGACCGGCAGGTCGCCCGCAGGATACACGAGAACGCCGGACTGCCGTTCTTTGAGATTTTCGTCGACGCCTCGTTGAACGTGTGCGAGACCAGGGACGTCAAAGGGCTCTACAAAAAGGCCAGACAAGGCGCCATCAAAGCATTCACGGGCGTCGATCAATGTTACGAAAAGCCCAACAACGCAGACCTCGTGATTAACACGGAGAATTACGACCTCGCACACTGCTCGCAGATGGTTATCGAGCTTCTTAGGTCGAAAGGAATTATCCCTAAAGCTGGCTTGATGATGCAATTACCCAACATGATCCCGGAACTTTTTATCGCAAGGGACGAAGTCGCCGCGCTGAAATCCGAAGCGCAAAATCTTCCGCATTTAGAGATTAGCAGACTAGATGTTCAGTGGGTCCAGGTTCTGGCTGAGGGTTGGGCAGCGCCACTTACAGGATTCATGAGGGAGGACGAGTATCTCCAGGTCTGCTCTCTTGATCGTCATTCTAACGGATGGATCAAGTTAGATCACTTATCCCAAGTATCTTAGACAGCGTAACGATGTAAAAAACAGAAAACTCAAACATCTTATATTTGTTAACAAAAAATGATAAGTGCAAAGTTAAAATAGAATTTATAATTGAGAAATTCAATTTACGTGGTTTCTCAGATCGGTCGACTATCTTCAATTCGGTACGAAGAAAACAAACAAAAGTCGAGAAACAAATTTTCAACTTGATATAAAGTTTGGTGCAGAATCTTTAAATTAAAATTCACGAGAATCGGCCCTTAAAATCATTTTATGGTAGATTTCTATTCATAGTTTTACCTAATTATTTCCCTCTTCTGATACTTTGGTGGATTTTCGCCACGGGCAACAATTAAATTACATAATATCAAAACAAAATTATCTGATACCAGCGGTCGGGCAATCTTGCTTATTTTTCAACGCGGAATATGAGAAACTAAGTACACACTGTATGGATCGAAATTTTTTGCACCAAAGTTCATTATAACGCTATCAGTATTTATTGCACATTGATCTTAACTTGTTTAATTTACTCATTTTTCTTGTCGATTGAAAATAATTATGTAAATTGAAACTTAATATTAATAATACATAACTTGCAATATTTTTTCCATGAAAAAAAAAAAACAAAATGTTTATGATATTCTTTGATGACGAAATAATAGAAAAAAGGAAAATTCTCGAAGGTACAAAACAAACAATGAAACCTCAAGCACCTAATTTGAATATGCAAGTACTCATTTAAATGATTAAACGCAGAACAATTTCTCAGCAAACTTTTTTTAATCTACAAACAAAAAAAAATAAAACTAACAAACTGAATGAATTATAATACCGGCAAACAAATCGCGAACAAATAGCTTTTAGATTGCCTCTCTTGTTTCTAGAATGTTCTATTCAAAATATTTAATTAAAAACCGATAAAACTTCTAATTGAAACATTCAAACGGTAAAATGTTTGTTCGTAGAAAAAAGTACGATAAAAATTACACAAAACCCAAATAGACTTTTTAATAAAAAGACGAATTACAAAAGATTATAATGTAGCGTCCTTTTCAGTGTCTTCATTTTAATCAAATTACTGAAGACGGCGTAAAGGTCAATCAATCAATTCCGATCGTTTTAGCAACAAGTAACGCCGACAAAGAGCGGCTCGAACATTGCAGCGCGCTGGTGCTGAAACACAATGAAAGTCCGATTGCAATTTTAAGAAATCCGGAATTTCATTATCACCGTAAGGAAGAGAGATGTTGCAGGCAATTTGGCACGAGTGATTTACGTCATCCGTACGTAAAAATAATCTATGAATCGGGCGACTGGCTCGTGGGCGGGGATTTGCAAGTTTTCGAAAGAATAAGATGGAACGACGGATTGGATCAGTATAGATTAACCCCGAACGAGATCAGAAAGAAGTGCATTAATATCGGCGCTGATGCAGTTTTTGCCTTTCAACTCAGAAATCCGATTCATAACGGACATGCCCTTCTAATGCAGGTGAACGTTCTGTTCTTTAATTGATAACTTTAAGAATTGATGTAAAATGAATTATCAAAAATGTGTGATTTAATTTGGTCCTGTCATTCATCTTATAATAAACATTTTTATAGGACACAAGAAAACAATTGATTGACAATTATGGATTCAAAAAACCAGTGCTTTTGTTGCACCCACTCGGCGGTTGGACGAAAGACGATGACGTACCACTTAATGTTAGGATAGAACAGCACAAAGCTGTTATTAAGGAAGGTGTCTTGCATCAAGATACCTTGTTAGCTATTTTCCCTAGTCCTATGCTTTATGCCGGACCAACTGAAGTAATTAAATGTCATCTAAAATTAGCACACATTCAATTACGATTATAAATAATGTTTGTACGATATTTTGAACAGTTGGAAATCGCAATTTTCACTCGGACTGTGATAAATTTATTTTGTATATTTATTGAGAGAAAGATTTATATCAAAGGAAACATAAAATAGTGGTCTAATAATTTTCAAATTTCCAACGACTATCAAATAGCTCATAACATTGACTGACTGACAGCGATGATGCTGTGCTTTCATATGAAAATTTCAAAACATTTTTTAAAAGTCAATCTTTTTCAACTTCGAAATTGCTCATTTATTGTTGATAATTCAAATGTCCTTTCTATATGAAAAAATAAAATTTTTGTATATTTATTTATGAGTTAAAACAAAAAATATTGACTTTGTCAGAAACAAAAGTTGGAAAATGGTATAAAATGGTTATCAATTCCAATACTCTATCAAATATAAAACTGAAAATGTCGTATTTGTTTTATCACGTTCAATTGAAACGATTCAACAAACAAAAGTCAGTCGATCAATGAATAAAAATTCCATTCTCGCACAAACATTATTTTATTAAATGTCATTAATTTGGCAATTGATGTTAAAATATATTTCATTTTTTTTAAATATCGTAAAATTATAGGTCCAATGGCACGCCAAAGCTCGGATGAATGCAGGTGCAGATTTTTATATAGTGGGCAGAGACCCTGCTGGGATTCCACATCCTAATAAGAATTCAGTTCCGGATGGCAACTTATACGACTCCACTCATGGCGCAAGAATATTGTCAATGGCGTCCGGACTTCAGAATTTGAAGATATTACCATTCAAGGCAGCAGCGTACGATACTAAATATAAGAGAATGTCCTTTTATGATCCTGAGCGTAAGGATGAATTTCAATTCATCTCCGGGACCAAAATACGAGGTATGAAAAAAAATATAGTGTGGTCAAAATGAAAAATGTAACACTTTGTACGTTCTATCCTTATGAGAAATGATTTACGTTCTTCATTTTTAGTATCCACAATATATATAAAAGATAGTTACTGATGAAGAAAAATTAATCTTAAAATTAAATTTTTTTTTATTTAATTGAACTGAACTTAAATTGAATGTTTCTTTTTTTACTTTTTCATGACAAGAACTTTTTGTTTTTACCAAAAAACAAAATGATTGTCTAATTAGTACGAGCAACAGTGGAAGCATTTGAAACTACACAGAAAGCTTCGAACATGCTTGGAATAACTTTTGCATTGTGAAATACTCGCCGTTTACTTAAACAAAGACAAAACATTTGAATAAGTCAGTTTGCGATGTACCGTTGAAATTTGTCTTGGAATCTGGAGAAACATTCACGCATTCACCAAATAATTCACCTAATAATGAATGGAAATTGTGTCAATTGTATCAAAGTGTTTAACAAATTCCTCTTTCCAGAATTGGCGAGGAGTGGGATAAATCCACCTGACGGCTTTATGGTTCCAGCAGCTTGGAAAATTGTTTCCGAATACTACAAGAATTCAAAAACCAACGATGCTTCTTCAGCATAAAATGAAAAGTTCATCTAGCGTAATAATGATTTTATTTTCATTGTGTGTAAATGTTTCTGTGAATTTTTATAAACAATAGATTATAAAAAATATAAATATATTGATTAAGATTTCTGTTTATAATTGTTATATTTAAAAATTGTTTAAAACTTTAATTACTTTATATTACAAAATTGTAAATAATTATCGTAAATTATATATTTTCGAACTTGAAAAAATAATTGACACTCTGCTTGATCATAAGGTTTTATAATTAAGATTTTTTGGTAAATGTTTTAATAAAAAATAAAGTACCTTCTATCCTAGTCGTTGAAAATTTGTCATGTTTGCTAGCAAATAATAGGTTTATAAAAACATACTAAACACAATAAAAAAATAAGACTAAATATTTTGTTATTTGATTGTTTTAAACAATGACATAAAATAAAATAAGTCTTACAAAAGCTACCAATTCTTAAGCAAGTTCAATTTTTTTTATCTTTCAAAATAAACTCGTAGGCCGCGGCAGAATAATTGTTCTCTACAGTGGTTAAAGAAAATATGTGGACCACAAAATGTACTATCAGTCGGCAACAGATTTCTCCCTGTCCTGCAATTCGTCATGAGATGAGAACTCGGCTTGAGAGAGAGAGAGAGAGAGAGAGAGAGAGAGAGAGAGAGAGAGAGAGAGAGAGAGAGAGAGAGAGAGAGAGAGAGAGAGAGAGAGAGAGAGAGAGCGAGAGACGAATATCTAAAGGTAATAACATATACAAGCCATACAAGAAGCGACCGCGTTCGCCCCTCGCAAGTGCATCGACGAATTGTACCTCGCCCGGAGACGTCACATCGACGACTCATGCGTCACAAAAATGTGACGCCCGTCGGAGATCGACATCAACACTGACACCGCTCGAGATCGACGTTGGTTGGGTCTGCTTTTTGCAAGCGTATGTGTCTCCGCTTGGCTGCTGTCAACCAAAACAGGTTTGACATTTTTGTCCCCACCCGCGGGGGCCCTCTCGATTTTCTCTCATTTACGTCGCGCGAACCGTTATTCCCTCGTCAGCAGACGCGTGTGATTTTCGGGGGCATGCCACGGCGCGTGTTTGCAACCTCGCGCGAAAGGTTATACGAGTTTGTGGCCCGTCCGTGTGGCAAAAGTGAGCGCGACCCAGCGAGTAGGTGTACGCAATCGCTCAATCACGCTAATTAACAACCAAAACTGTCAACTCCCGAGGGGGCGTCGAGCTCTTCTACTTCTGTTTATTTACCACCTCGTTTTTGTTTACGTGTCTGTTTGACTCTTTGCCCACTTTGACAAACCAATCATATTGACAGTTCGCACAAACGTTGTACACCAGCTTATGTATGTTTTTTTTTTTTTTTTTTTTTTTATTTTTTTTTTTTTTTTTTTTTTTTTTCTTTTTTTTTTTTTTTTTTTTTTCACGCTAATGACAGAGAGAGAAAGAGAATTTATTTCCCATGTGGATATTATTTCACTCTAAAATGGTTTAATCGGCATGGTTTCACGGTTAATTATTTTTTTTTACTTTGATAACAAAACAAAATTCATGACATAATCGCTCGCGTGATTAAAACGCAGAAAAATGTATTCCGCCTTTTGTTTTGATAAAAGGTATTCGTGGATATAAAAGTGCTAATTATGAAAGATTCGTGCTGAAATGCTGAGAAAGCGAATGTTTCAAGTTGCAATATTTTTTGTTTTATTTGTTTCGCTTATATTTTTAGCTTTGTAGCAGATTTTAGTTACAAATCAAAAAAACTTAAATCGATTGTATTTACTTTTATTTAAATTTAATTTAATGTCAGACTGAAAGCATCGCTGAACAAAAAAAGTGACAAACAATTGATTTGCCTTGAAAAATTGATTTTAGCGTTTGGCATTTGCAGATGGAACATTTCCAGGGCATTCAACAGTTTTTAAATAATTCGTCAGCTGAGATTAGTTTTGCAAAAAATTGACCCCCCCCCCCCCTTCTCATCTTGTTTATTTGATTGGAGATGAAATTCGACCTAAAGGCGCTTGTTATTGTTTCACAGATTATGAGCTTGAATTGAGAACCATCATTATTTGTCCACAAACGTACGCGTGGGATGAATGACGAGGAGTTACTGGAACGGTCAGCTGCAGAGCGGGATAGAATTTTTGGCAAATATGACCAGGGACGAGAGAACGGCGCTCAGATCGACCCTTGGGACGACCCGGCTTATGAAATTTATCACACAACAGACAGATATGGATTCATACAGTAAGTGCATATTTTTAATTATCAAACAAAAAAAAAACAAACAAAAAAAACAAAATTGTAGAGCAAAATGAAAGAACGTACAAATACAACTCGAGTTATGAAGAACATTTATCTTGGTTTCAATCAAGTATCGACCACATTGTCTACTTTTAGAACAAAAAGAAAATCTATACTGATTGAAAATTCTAACTGATTGAGAAATAATTTTAATTGCAGCGATCAACGGCTACCACAGAAAATGGATCCGAATGAAATCCGGTCGAAGCGCGTGGAAATGGAACGAGTAAAAAAGTGGGAAAAGATGACGAAGCAGTGGAACAGTCCGACGACGAAGGAAAAGCTCAGACGTAGGATATACAAGGGTATCCCCGACAGGTTCCGAGGTCAGGTATGGTCGCTGCTGCTGAGCATCGAAGCGTTGAAAAAAGAGCACGCTGGCAAGTACCAAGAAATGCTACAACTCGCTCGCAAATGGTCGACAGAGATAAGGCAGATTGATGTCGACGTCGCGAGGCAGTATAGAAATCACTCTGATTTCAGGTGAACCTTTTTGTACCACAACCCGAGACAATAGACTTTTGAACGCGACTCTGATGACAATATCAAGAACGAGGAATTGATTAGATAGATCTTTTTTTTTTGACAATGGAAGCAGATTACAATGAACGACATTGCGATAACAATCTACTTCGAGGCGCGAGAAATTTTGCACGTTCGATTTTTTGATTCTCAACTTATTGTCTAGATTGGGAGTTGCTTCAAATGTCTTTTCATCAATTTTTTTGCTTTAATTGTGGAAATTGATGTTATTATGATTATTTTAAATAAATATTTTTCTGTTCTTTTTTTTACAGAGAAAGATATAGTATTAAACAGAGGTCTATGTTCTACGTATTAGCTGCATACAGTATGTATAATATGGAAGTCGGATATTGTCAAGGTATGTCAGTTCTCGCGGGACTTCTTCTACTCTACATGAACGAGGAGGATGCGTTTTGGGGATTGACCGTTCTCCTTTCTGACAAAAAATACAACATGCACGGTAAATTAAATATTTTATATGGAAGCCGAGGGGGTGCTCACTCTTGAAGTCTCTCGACCACTTGGGCTTAAAGTATTTTGAATTAATTTGAAGTCTCCGTTGAAGTCTTTTGAAATTGAAGTCTAAAAAATATAGACTTCAAAACGACTTCAATCAGTCGATGTAGTACTTTGCAATACATTGAAGTACTTGAAGTACTCACGCGATAACGTGGATGTTC
>JAPYZS010000509.1:0-76822 GCA_030522925.1 Trissolcus japonicus
TAACTGGCCAAATTTTCATGGGCCAGTCGCACTGGCTTAAATCTGGCCATTTTCTATTTTGCTCTAGGCAAAAACTGGCCGAATTTTTACTTGGGAAGAAAGAGAACGGAGCGATTTTTATGGGGCGCGTTGACTTTCGACGGCTCGTAAATACGCTTTCAATTATGCCCGATGATTGGAATAAAAGGTTCGCTTTCTTTTTATCCCGGAGAAATATGATATGACGGCCGAGTCTCATTACTCGACAACTCTTGAGTTCGAGCGTGTAACGGTTTGCACCACGGAATGGCCTGAAAATCGACTTTACGAATCGAGGACAGACGCGATTGGCTTTGAATGGTGATGACGCACGACCAAGATGAATAATTTCGAGATCGAAAAACCAACTGATATTCAATTTTGCCCGACAGATCAGATTATGCAATCAATTTTTACAAAACCGCATTCCTTTTATCAATTTTCTTTCTTTGTTTAAAATTTGTTTTCAACCAACTTTTTAATTTTGTTTCATGTATCCGACCGAATCGACCGATCTTGTTAAATATTTTGTCATCAATTTCGCCTTTCATCTTTTTGTTTTAATTTTACTTTTATATAATCCAAGTTTTTATGACAATTAAATTTCGGTTGAAGGAAAGAAAAAAAAATTAAATTTCGTTTTCGAGAAAATTATGCAACGCGTTTGAGTTGGCCGTTGATGGTGGATATGGTTATGTGCTCGAATTAATTGTGCCGGCAATTTCGTATCTTGTCCAGGGACTCACGTGAGAAAGGGTCGTTTTTTCAAATTACACACTCGCGCTCGCAGTGCAATTTATTTATGCTTCTTCGACTGTTTATCCCGATTATAATGATTGCTTATGCACGATCGTAATCTCGCGTTCATTACAGTAAACAGATACTCGAAATAAAAAAGGCAACTAACGATCAAAAATGTTTCATAGCCGGTGTGAAAATTATACCTTTTAAACACAAAAACAATTATCACGCCGAACGAACTTTGTTGCAAACATCATTCGTTACTCTCCAACACTTTTCAATTCAAAACATTTTTTTTTCTTTCATTTACAATTCAAATCAACTTTTTATTTTTATTTTTACATCTGGAGATATTCTTTTATAGCAATAAATTAATTTGTTCCTGATGGAAATAACATTATGAAAATGAAGCAAATTTTAAGGTCACCTTTTTAATTTTCATGCAAATTCCATTTTTTAAAATTTGTTTTAAATTTGGTTTAAAACATTTTTTAAGAACGTTTTGAAGAATTAAGAATGTTTTAACGGAAAAATAATGTTAAAAATAGCTTTATAAAAAAGGATAATATTTTGTTATAAGATGGAATTAAATCGTACAAAAAGGGGATACCTATTTTTTATTTGCTGTGTGAATTGTGAATAGGAAAAAACAGGACAGTTTGTTGTAAAGAAATGGCACAAATTTGATAAACATCTCTTTGAGGTGTGAAAGTGCGTCAAATGCAAAGTCGCCGGGAGACAATGACACCGTGACTGTTCGACTAGCTTGTATTCTATCTACCCGCGCAGACTCGATTGTCTCGCGTTAATTAAAAGAGCACACAATTATCGGGTCACTGCGTTTTCCTCCTTTCATCCTTTTTTTTCGCTCAAAGTATATATTTTCTATTAAATTCTACTTGGCTATCGAACCTCAATGAATTTCAATTGTCCCCCCGCGGTTGCCTGACAAAAGATGAATCAAAACGAAAAAAAAACAGTTGACGGAAATCTACTATGAAATCGATCCGATCAACATTTTTGCAACTTGTATTATGTAGTAAACTGTTTTTTTATCCGAGAAAAAAAAGTAGATTAAAATCGATGAGTAGGGAAAAAAAAGACGTGGACATGATGGAAGATTTGTTGACACATAAAATAAAATTATTAGATTTGAGAAACCACGTGAGATGGCAATCGATCATTCTACTGTGTATCATTCAGAAACGGTCTCGATCCAGTTTCGATTCATTTTCATGTTGTCGTTAATAAAGAGCGCCGCCGCTTGATTGATTACACTACCAGTAGCTATTCCGATTTCATCATAACAAAGTACATTTCAAAAAAAAAAGTTGCACACAAATTTTATGCTTTTATGCATTTTTAATATGTTTATTTGGTATTACATCATAACTTTTTTTCTAGTCCGATGTTTTTTTTTATTGTTATGCAATGCATAATTGATATCTCGTTATTTCATTTGAAGCCAATTTTATATATTTTAATTTAATTAATTTTCATTTCATTATTTTTGTATGTTTTTTTTTCCATCCTATATTTTTTTTAATTTAAAACTCAATTTTGTACTATTTCCTGATCTTTATTTGCTTTAATCATAATATAATATGAAAAACAAACTCATGATTTGATCTCGCAACAATTTCACCATCAAATATACGTAACATGATTTTTAAGCCCAATTTTTTTTTTCATCCGTTTGATTATATTTATTTTTAGTAGAAAAATCAGTGCAATGAAAATAAAAAGCGAGTGTTAATGAACGCAAGCACAGCGTCAATAAATGGACGTACGCCGGACGTTGCTTCACAAGGATTAGTGCGTGCACACGACGCAGCTGACAGTGGTGTGCAAATACATTTTATTGAAACAAACGTGTACGCGCGAACGGGTGGAAGGCGAAAATTTGCGATGGAAAATACGTAACACTAAAGCGCAAAGAGCCATAGGTGAACGCATTTGAACGGCAGGTCGGTGACGATAACGGCGTAGATATCGAGTATTGCGCAGCGAGCGAATGCGATCAATAGTGCCACTCGCGTATCAGCCGCTCATCTGCCAAATTTTCGCCGCTGTGCAATCGCCAGAAGTTCGGAAATATATCAATTTTGGTGATTTCATTTAATCATCAAACTATTTTCAAAAACAAATAAATCAATTTTTTAAATCAATTTTATACTTTTTGAGGCGTTGAAAAAATGTTCAAATAATATTTGCAACATTTATACTAGAGTTGATATTATTTTTATTGTTATTAAAAAATAAACGTATTTTGAAGATAATAAAAACGAAACGTGTCTTGGTTAAGATTATTGATTTAATGATACAATTAAATTTTTTATATTCGATTGAAAAAAATGGAAATTTAATGACTTAATTAAATATTTATATTTGATTGAGAAAAAATGAAATTTAGTTAAAATTTTTTATAATGTCAAGAAAATTTGGAAACAACGTATTTATTTGGTTTGAATGCCATTTTAAATCGTTTCTTTTCAAAGTTGAAGCATAAAAACAAAGTTGATTCAATTTTGATTTACGATAAAAGTCAAGTTGCAAAAACGTTTTAATTATCGCACAAAACTTGAGCTAACTGAGTTTGAAAACCGTTCGGAATGGCTTCGAAACTCTTGAACAAAAGATAATCATGATTCCCATTTAATTGAAATGATAAAGTCAACTGTGAATAATGACGAGCCTTATTTAATTACAAAACTTTGATCCACTCAAATTAAGCGTAAGAAAAGCCATAAAGGGTAATTAATGAAATGTATTTACAGCCCTCCCATTCTCATCTGTGCCTGCGTAGACACTGTTTTGTAATAAAAAAAAAGAGAGTCCAATAATCTCGCACGGTAATTAATTGCTTTCCCAGCGATGTAAGGCAAATAAATATATTTAGTCTGTGACTCAACAGGAAGCGGTTCCCTCTTGATTCCGTCCGACTCAAGGTCGACCTTGAACAAATATTTGGTAATTACATTAACATTTAATACAAAAAATTACAACCTCAATCATTTCGACTTTTACTGTACACGTAAAAGATAAAAGTTTTGATTCAATTTCAAATGGATGAATTTTATTTCTTACAAAAATTGTTACAACTTTTGTACTGAAAAATATACTGACAAGATTGAAACGAAACAGAAACGCTTATCTGTGCGCCATTATCTCGCGTCCTCTTATCTTCGGGATTTGAGAGAAGCGAAAAAAAAAAGCAATGAAACTGAGACGAGTCTAGAATTCGGTTCTTTTGTCGCAGCACAATGCGACGAGTTATTGAACACAGAACATGAACAATTAATTATTGCGTTTGCGTAATCGCAGAGCTCCACACTCGCGCGTTCACAGTTTGCTCGGTTACGCAACGACGTCGCTCTGTGCCCCTCGTTTATCTTTGCTAATTTTTGCTGCTTTTGACTCGACAACAATTTTTTCACAAAATATTCTCTATTCAAAAATATCTTCAAAAATATCAAAAATTTTAAATTTTAAATTATAGTATATAACAATTAGGATGGTCTACCAAACATTATTTTTAATAAATGAAAACTGTAAAAACAAACTCACTTTTTAAATTACTTTTTCAGATTCCAATGTTCTACACAAAAATGATGAATGTAAAAAGATTTAATTAAAAAAAACTTATGATAATTAAAAAAATTTCCTCAAAAATGGTTGAGGTTGAAAGGAAAAAAAAAATCCTTTTGTTTACTTGTTGACTCATGAAAAGACCCTTATCTTCATTCATTCTCTTAAATTCAGTTCTGAATCGACTCATTGTACGTCATTTAGACCGAGAAAATAAAACATACTTACACTTTACATAATGCTCGTACGTTATGCAACGAGCCAAGTACTAATTCACCTGTAGCGATTCGCTTTTTCAATTCTTTGCATTGTGAGCCATAAATTATTATCATCTCGATTGTAAAACACGTACATTGTACCCTGCTCAACTTTGTTTTGCTCGTGTACGAGCGAGAACAATAAAAAAAACGAGCCATCATTATTCATAGTTTTTAACGCGAAAATCAGAGCGATAATGGATCTTTGACAAAAGCGGTTTAACGAATTCCCAACGAGTGATCCGATTCGTTATCTTTATGTCGAACTAATTGAGTGCACTTGTGTGATGTACGTGAATGTACCAGCGTACGTATAATATTCACATTTTTTTCGACCCGAATAATATAATTACAGTTAATTATCCCGCTTTTATTGTTTTATTGTTTCCTGACGAATGTTAATGATGAGTTTATTGATATTATCTAACTGGACAAAGCGATTTGTAAAGAAAAAAAAAATACATCATTAAAAAACATTTCTTGCAAAAGTTGATTTCATAATTAAAAAAATGTCAGCAGTCGATTTTTAAATGAGATTAAATTTGAATTCATTGAAAAAGTTTACAAAAGAGCAAGGGAATATTAAAAAAGTCAGGGATATGTTACTTCTTAGAATTGAAATTTGTTTGATTTAAATTTGGAATGTTGTGACTCAAGATAATTCGTTTTTTTTTTCATTCGGGATCAAAGATTGGTTGAAGATCTAAATTGCAGATGCAATAAACGAAAATGTTGGCGCGCGAAACAGAGAACGAGTTTGTGTATGTACACCTCGCATGAAAACGCAAGCAAAATAATTGATGCCACATCAGAGATGGACTATAAATAAATTCATCTAGTCTAGAAACAGACTTTAATAAATCCTTTTCATATTTTATTACCACATAACCAGATTGGATCTCCGCGGAAGATTCATCTGTGTGTTGTTTCGCCGTGTCTTCAATTTGTCAGTTAGAATTTCGAATAATAAATGAAACGAGATTGACTTCAATTCCCGTTTTCTTTATAACATCTTATTTATACAAACTTCCCTCACGAATAACGATGCATGACTAATTCACTTTGGTGTCACTTTTTTTCCATTCATCTTCAGTTCGGTCAAATTGACAGACTATTTTTAAACGTGATCTTCTTTCTATGTTCTTATAAAATCATTCTTTCGTCAAAAATGTTATTTTGTGAGTCACAAGTTTAGTAATTTGTATAAAAGAATCTTTTGCTAAAATAACTCGCATTGAAAAAAATGACTGACCCGTTTTAAAACCACTCATAAATTCCTCATCTAAAAAATTGGTTACTAGGGACTGTTGTAACACGTAAATTTCTTCAAAACAAGCCTCATTTTTTAAAAAGTTCACCCAAAAAATTTTCAGTGATCGAGAATTGAAACTGCGGCCTCAAGATGAGGGTCTACTCACAGCTCTCATCTCCTACTTTATCCACTGCTCCAAAGTTGTCTTTGAACATCAAAATTATTTTATAAAACAAATTTATAATTCTAAACCATTCTAAATTAATTAGAACGTGAGAATTAATCTTGACAAATTGTCGTGCACATTCCTTTAAACCTAAAGTGATCATGTGGGTCCGCCAGACTCAGAACATCTTTTAAGCCTTATAAAATTAACATACATAACTTGAAAAATAAACATGAAATATAGTTTTGAATGTTTGAAGCCTGTAGAAACGATCGATAATCATCAAGACAAATCGATTAATATGAAAAAAAAAGAACTTTTTATATCAGTGTGTATTTTAGAATTTCATAACTTTGATGAGAATTTATTACAAAAAGCATTTATCATGTTTTGTAAAAGCAAAGAAACACATAAGATACGATAAACGGGAAACCGAAAAGATTTATTACAAAAAAAAAAAAAAATTTTAGTTTGAATTTTTCATAACTTTTTCATGTTTTCACAGTATAGTCGGTGAACGAAATGCCTGTTTCAAATGAAAAACTAATAAAAAAGATGCTAAACTTCTTTTTCATATGGCCAACTTCTATATTATCAATGGATTTTTCAAAATTTCCAGTTAAAAAAACAATCTTCGTCTGACAGACCTATGATCACTTGAGGGTGAACATCCCTAGCCAATTTCAACATTAAGGAATTTCTGGGCGCGTTTAACACGAGTGAATGATAGCAGCGCCCTCCCGGACAACAATGATCCTTCTAATCTCGGGAAGTAATATACTCCTGTTCAGTAATTGAAAGGCACCGACCTGATATAAATGATGACACCGTTGGTGCAGATGCGTTTCCAACCGAGAGGCACGGAAACCGAGTTCTGCGTCCTGACCGGCTGGAGCCGGTGCCGAGTGGCGCTACTGGGCTGCTGTGGCGCGATGTTGCGCGGCGCGGTTGGACGCGCAGCCTGCTGCGCGTACGCGACGCTCGCAGGGCCATAGAGCATGGGTCCCTGGGAGTTTGGGTCCTGCGCGTTGTTCTCCGGGCTGTCGAGGCTGCTGCAGGAGGACTCGGCGGTGTCGGACCTGGCGGAGTCGCAGGACCGCCCGGCCATCACGAACGGCTGCTCGGATTGCTTCTCGTCGAACCGCTGGGCCATCTGGTTGCTCTTATCGTCGCCAGTGCCGTAGCCCGGGTCGGAGAACGTTTTATAGGCATCGCCAGGATTGAAGCTCCGCTTCTCCTCGTCGTCCTCCTCGTCCTCGTCATCGTCCTCCTCGTCGTCGTCCTCCTCGTCATCTTCCTCCTCGTCGACCTTGGTCGTGAGGGGAGTGCCGAAGCTCAGGCCGTTCGGCTGGCAGCTCTTATCGAACCGGTCGTGTGAGCTGCTCGAGATCGGACAGTCCTGCGAGGGCGAGGAGGCGTCCGCGCCCCGCGACTTCGCCAGCTCGGTTACCTGCCCGTAAAACGGCTCCTCCTCCTCCTCGCCCAACACGCTAGAGGGCTGCTCCTCGCCATACTCAGCGCCCTTCAGGAACTGAGCTTGTTGCTGCTGTTGCTGCTGCTGCTGTGACAGCAAATTCTTGACGTAAGGATGGTGCTGATCGCGATGCTGGTACAGCTGCCCGGCATTCTGACTGATCGGCCCTGCGTACGCCAAGCTGTCCCCCGACACGTATACTAGCACGCTGTTCTCCTGGATGATCTGCGACTGTGCCGCTTGTAGCAGCTGTTGCTCATTCTGATTCGGGGGAGCCAAGTATGAGGCAGGCTGCTGCTCAGGCTTCCCTGCCATGATCCGCGTCCAGCAGTGCAGGGCCCCGCGCCACCGACATTACTGGAACACACTGCACACGCCCCCGCGACTCTCCTAACACCTGCGGCATCCTCTGCAAAAAAAAAGAACAATGGTCAAGGCTGGTACATTCAAAACTGTTTTTTTTTGTGTTTCATTATTACTTTTTTTTGTCTACTTGTATAATTAATTGTGTGACATTGGTGTAAATCTCACAGGCTTTCATTTTTATGAGAGGTCGACCTTTTTTTTACTTTAATTGCCGCTGACCAACCTGTCACCATCAAGGTTGAAATGTGGTTTCACGGTATGCTTTCATTTCAGCCGAGTGTGATAAATAAAAATAAATTGAAAACTGATAATAGTGTATCGGTTATAACATGGATTAACTCGTGTCAAAATAAATATTCGCGCAGTGTTTTTTTTTTTGTTCACTCTTTGCTTGTGAATGCCTTTTTTGGTAACTCTGCTTGTTTGTGAATTTAAATGCGAGATAATACATAAGAGGACTGTGGAAAATATGTTGACATGAAGTTTTCATTATAACTGAGTTTATCGTTTTACATTATCTAAGTTTGTGTACGAGAATCGATATGAAAACATTAAAAAAGTCAACTGCATATTCCTCAGCATTTTCCCCCGTTTTTTTTTTTTTTTTTTTTTTTTTTTTTTTTTTTTTTTTTTTTTTTCAATAGTTCTGTGCCACTTTTGTGGTAAACAATATTTGCGTTCTCGAGTTTCATTCGGAATTCAAATGGTTTTCTTGTTGTTTTTCTTTCCTTTTTTTGTACCCTGAAAAGAAATGCGAGGTGTGAAATATTTATATTGCTTTATTGCTTGAGGGCTGCGGTATCAATGACCTTAAAACAATGGCAGGCGTAAAAGCGTTTTATTATGATGCTCTGAAAACAGGTAGTCTCGTTTTTGTATTTGTATTTGTTTAGGATAGGCTTGAGATACTTGGCATGAAGGATGTGTTCTCATTCATAAAGCAGGTCCCTCTCAGTTGACTTAACTCGGCCTGAAAAATTTGTTCCCCAACAACATTAACTCTCCCATTATTTTCTAACCACAAACATATTGTTATCTTATCAGCTAATTTTACACTCAATAAAGATCAATTTCCAACTCTCTTTTGTTATCGTTCCAAAATAAATTGATTTTTATCATTTAATACACAATAAAAGAAAATTAGATTTAATTGACTGAAATATTATTTCAGATAAAAAAAAACATCTTCGATATGACAACTATGAAACTGAGATTTTTTTCCGGTTTTATCATTTTTTTTTACATAATGTTGATTCACATTCGCGCATTCTCTGAATGACAAGCAAAACATTATGAATGTTTGGAATGCATTTTGTATGTTGTATTATCATCTCTTAATGCTCTTAAGAGTATCCTCTCAGCCATCTGTCTCGTTCGGTACTAATTAATATCGGAAAATTTCTTTTGTAATACGCTTTTTGCAACTTCAATTAGAAAATGTAAACATGAAAATGACACGAACAAAAACAGAAAAGAAAATCAATTGCTTGCAACGACAGAAAAAAAAAGTCGGCAATCAATTGTTGTAAACATGTTTTTCGTCCGTTGGTGGTATTTTCAAGTAGCAAAATCACGAACCCAGTTATAACATATTTATATGGCAAAAAATGCAAAGACGGTTACAAATTGAACAAAAAGGTTTGTTTTTACGAGGCATCGTAATTAAATCGGTGCAGAAATATCGTTTCAGAAAATTACGGAACGGTTTTTTTCCGTTTACCTTTTTTATGATTCTAATAATGATTCTATAGGTTGGCAATAAAAAGAAGACAATAAAAGGTAAGTAAACAACGGTAGCTCTCAAGATATCAGTTTTCGTTTGTGCCACAAAGACACGACCTGTCAACAATAGCCCTCTCGTCATAATCAATGTCAAAGCAAATGTCGATAATATCAAAACAAAACAAACTCTGCAGGTTTACCAACATTGCAAAAATAAAACAAAAACAAAATCATGTCCTCATGTACAAATAGATTTAAAAAACAGAGTAAACAAAATTGAAGGTCAAATGACACTTGACAACAAAAGACATAAAAATAAACAAATTAAACAAAACAAAATTATAACGAAGGTCAAATGATGCTTGAAAACAGATAAAGGAAAAAAAAAATAAAAACAAGTTCGCACAGTTTGTTTCAAACTTTTGAAAAAAAAAACTTGACAAACTTGAAGGTCAAAGTTTGTTTGTTTTTGCGGCGTAAAAAAATTGCAAAGTAAAACAAAATAAATTGTTGAATTGTTCTGAGAAACATGATTGTAAACAAACATGTTTGACAGTCGTTGGCAACGGTCGAGTGAAATTCGAAGGCCGGTTATCAGGTTGTTTACAAACAGGCGGCGTTAAGCTCGCTAACAAACAGAACGCCGCGAAGTCGGCTAGAATTACCTATGGCGTGACGATGAGCCAAATTGCGCATTTGATGCATATGTACGAGCCGTGTCGTCCGCCACGCGTCCCATTTGACATCACACACGCACTCACACACGCGCGTAAACAACAATGATCAACAATAATCCACTGCACTGTAACAACTGTTCTTCTTTATTCTCCTTGTCTCCCTCGGCGTGCTCTCTTTTTATCAATCACCAGCGCTGATTTGCCTCCAGTTGCCCGCTAGGTTTGACGTGCTCCATTCTCCCCCTAAAATCATGTTTTGTCACCTTTATTTTCAGTCCCAGCTTATTGTTTACATTTACAACATTGTTTATGTTGACGAAAAGGGTCAAATGACAGTACCGAAGTTCGTTTGAACAACGCCGAAACAACAGTACCACGATTTGACGTGTAATTCGATTTGGAAGGAGAGACGGGGGGAGAGAGAGAGAGAGAGCAAAAAAAATCGAAAGTTTAGTGTGTGCGCGCACATGTGCACACAAACACACACAGGGCTGCTGAAAACGGAGCGCGAGTGTGTACCGGCGGCGAAAAAGAGCAAAGGTTACGTATTAAGAATACATAACACGCGTGACGTATGTGTTAGATTTAGTGAGGAGGAGAGGGAGGGGGGAAGAAGTACGGAGGACACGTAAACACCGGGCTGTGTGTTTGTGCGGCGGCAGTTAATAACGCGGCTAATCCGCTTTTTTGGCTTGGCATAATTACCCTCGCGCACCTGCGCCTCTCGGCGTTGCTCCGCTTGCGTCGTGTCAAGATCGGCCGCGAATATCGTTGGCCGTCGGGCCGGCGGATTCCGCTGACTTTACAATTGAAAATTGGTTGATCCCGGTTACGCGCCCGAGCGCGCCACACTAACACACAGACACACTCGCACACAAGCACACGCGAGAACACATACGCGCGCTTTAATCGTTAAAACTACGAGGTTCGCTTGCTCGCGTACGCCAAGCTAAACTACGCTTCGATCGGGCGAACGCGCGGCAGACTGCGCGACATCACACGACCGGCGCGCTCCTTTCCCGTACACACCAACCGATATAACCCGCACACCAAATATCGAGGCTCCCTCTGCATTCCCGCAAAAGCTTCACGCCATCTCGATGAAACACACCGAGCCGCCTAACTCGAGTGAATTCCCGTACCCCTGCCGCTGTAATCTACCCAGATGTGATGCAATTCGGAAAACATCGGCCCCGAGCCGACCAACTGCCACTCGCCCCGCCCCCCGCCGACCGTTCCCGCGCGACACTCGTCGCGCGATCTCGCGGATCATTAGCGAGCCTCCCAACGCAACATTTTTGCGCGCGCATTTTTGCAATTGACAATTATTGTCGTTTGATTTTTAATCAAACAAAAGAAACAAACAGATGAGAAATAATAAAAATGGGTCCTTTGAATTGAACGAACTCGATTGATGTTATTGTTTGTGATTGGATACGTGTTATTGTTGAGAGTGATTTCAAGG
Source organism: Trissolcus japonicus (assembly GCA_030522925.1). NCBI lineage: Eukaryota > Metazoa > Arthropoda > Insecta > Hymenoptera > Scelionidae > Trissolcus > Trissolcus japonicus. The sequence goes on from JAPYZS010000509.1 coordinate 11,727, forward strand.
TCAGTGTCAATGACATGGCTGTTTTACGAAATTATGACTTTTGATTTGAACAGTGCATTTTGCAACGGTGTCCTTGGAATCACCTTCAATGATATTCAATGTTTTGAATTTGTATTTTTTCACACTGATGTATGGCTGATAAAAAGCATTGTTTTTAATTATAGAGTTGACTTTTTTTGCAAAAATCCAATTAAAAAATGCCTCGTTCCTACCTTACCGACACTGAAGTAACGATTCAAACTGAATGTGATTTGTTCATAAATGAATGAACAGTTTTTTATTGATTAAGTATAAACAATGACACTCTTCAAATTTACAGATTGTAAAGTTGAGAACAGAACATTTTAAAAATCCATTGAACTTTAACGATTGTTTAATTTTTTTTTTCGGGTGATTTTCAACTGTTTTTTTTTTATTTGAAAATTGTTTCGCATTTCATTATTAAATTACTTTATTATTAAATTATTACTTATGCTTTCATCTTATTTGACCTTCAAATCACCTTACTTTTTCTTTCTAATTATTTACAGAGACATCGAAAAAATACTTACTAAAAATGTAAAACCTCAAAATTTATTTTCAAAAATCGAAAGAAATCGAAAATGTTGTATTTGCCGCCATTTTCATTCAACTCCGTGAACCTAGCCAAACATCGTAAAAGTCCCTAGGAACGATTATTCTCGAGGAGGGAGAAACTAGCCAGCTAGGGACAATAGCTCCCTGCCATATGAACTGGCATTTGAAAAAGGAAGTTTCGAGAACTTATCAACTTATCCTCCGAGCCGAGACAGACAGGGCAATTCATTGCGCATCGACGAAGCGAGTTACATTGTGCTTAGTCGCCAACGATTGCGACGTGCTTTTATCACGAATCCTCCTCATCGCAGCAGCCTACTTACCACAAACTCACACTTCTCGACTGCGTGTCAACTGATTCAGGTGAGCTTTCTCGTCGTTTGGACGCATCTTTTCGCTTGTTCGAATGTCTCGCGATCGATCTCGCCCGACCTCGCTTTGTTCCTCCTTAGTGAAAAGAAAAACCTCCCTCATCCATTTCCCAACGAGACAGCCAAAATAGTATGCTGTTTTCCACAAGCCGAGCTAAATTCCATGAATAATTGTAACCAAGCGACTGGCGTTGATAAAATGGCTGATGGCCGAGGGAACACGCGCATCGTCGGAACAATTTCACGCTGCCAATCGAACTTTCATCCATTTTTGTTACCCACGCGTCGCACACACGTGTCGCCCAATTGCGTTCGAGACCTTTATCGAGAATACTCCAGAAACTCGACGTTCCATTACAATGCATTCTCGCTTTACATAATTTTCCTAATCGCAACTTATCGACAACCCTCGGCTGGTATCGGATCGATTTTTGACTCGCCCCCTCACTGATGATTTATGATTTGAAAAAAAAAAAAAAAAAAAAAAAAAAAAAAAAAAAAGTAAAATAGCAATTATAACTGAATACAAAACTATTTGAGCCGTCGAAAATGAACTTGATGAATAAAACCAATTAGGTGATTTGTATATATTTGGCCGTGTACTTGAAGTCCGATTATTTTTGTACCACCTCAATGTTGAATTTCTGTTTTGTATAAACAGGAAGACCGACAGGTTTCCCCCAAGTTTCCGTTTGTTGTGATTTAGAAATGGCCGCCCGAAAGTTCTGGCAGTGGACGAATTTTGATTGATGCAATTTTCAGTTGGGCTATGTTGTTGTTGACGCATTTATGTAATGCTTGCGTATGTAATTTTTCGTCTCGATTGTAGCGTTCGGGTAACGTTTTTGTGTAACACCGGGATGATTAATCGAAAACGGTTCTCGATTGATGGAAGCACACGTTTTGGTGATGAATTGTATAATTAAGTTGAATTACGAATCAATGTCAAGTTCTGCGTTATGATCAAAGGCGCGTACAAAATTTGTTCGCAGGTTCTATTTATAACGCATTTATTTTAGACGTGGTGTGCCGTTTGCAAAATATCAATTTTTCATATACAAACCTACGATCAAAATATTATCCATTGATGATAAAAAAAATTAATAACAAATTATGAAAAACTCTTTGGTAACAAATGAAGAAACAAACAAAGAAATAAAAATATGAAACTAAAAATGTAATTGTTTGATTTCTTTTTTTTAATTCTATGTGACTCCAACAGATTTGTTTTCTTTTGCAGAGAACAACTTTTTATTCCAAAACCCTAGGACTTAATTTTCAATTCCAAAATGGTAAAGGAGACGAATTACTACGACATCCTAGGTGTCAAACCTGGATGCACACAAGACGATTTGAAGAAAGCCTACAGGAAACTTGCTCTCAAATATCATCCCGATAAAAACCCTAATGAGGGGGAGAAGGTAATTTGAAATAAACACAAATTTTAAAAAACCAAAAAAAAAACATTGAATTTGAAAAATTAATATTGAAATGAAATTTTCAGTTCAAACTCATTTCGCAATGCTATGAAGTACTTTCGAATCCGGAGAAAAAACGTATCTATGACAAAGGTGGAGAACAAGCTCTGAAGGAAGGCGGACTGAACAGTCAGTTCTCATCGCCCATGGACATCTTTGAGATGTTCTTCTCGGGCATGGGCGGACGATCGAGTTCTCGTAAGGAGCGCCGTGGTCACGATGTTCTTCACCAGCTGTGTGTAACATTAGAGGAATTGTACAAAGGATCTGTTCGTAAATTAGCTCTACAAAAGAACGTAATTTGTGATAAGTGCGAAGGTACGGGGACAAAGTTTAATTTACTTGATATTAAAAAAACATAAATAAAATTAATAATAATATAATATATAATACAATAATTTAAATATATGGAATATAAATGGGTTAAAAATTATTATGTGGAAATGTTGATGAATAATTAATTTAAATTTTATAGGATTGGGTGGTAAGAAAGGAGCGGTTGAACAATGTCCGACATGCCGTGGATCAGGAGTTCAGGTGAACGTCTATCAGTTAGGACCAGGAATGCTGCAACATGTACAAGCAGTCTGTTCAGACTGCAAAGGTGATGGCAACCGAGTTAATGCGCGTGACCGTTGCAAACAGTGCAACGGCAAGAAGACCGTCAGAGACCGCAAAATTCTGGAAGTTTATGTTGACAAGGGCATGACGAATGGACAGAAAATTGTGTTCTCTGGCGAAGGTGATCAAGGTCCCGGTTTAGAACCTGGTGACATAGTAATCATTCTGGAGGTTAAGGATCATCCAGTGTTTACGTGAGTACCGCCAATCTAGACAAAACGAAGCTCAAAATGAAATAAAATTAAAAAAATGAAATTCAAAGAAAAGAAATTGAATGGAATTTGAAATGAAACTGAAATTGTTTTTATTATTACAGTCGATCCAACAACGACTTGATCATGCGCATGAACCTTGAGCTGGTGGAGGCACTTTGCGGCTTCCAGCGAGTGATTCGGACTCTCGACGACCGTAACCTGTTGATTAAAACGTACCCGGGTGAAGTGGTGAAGACCGGAGACTTCAAATACGTGGCTGACGAAGGCATGCCGGTGTACAACGACCCGACAACTCGCGGCCGTTTGATCGTGCAATTTGTCGTTGACTTCCCCAAGGCGATCGATCCGGCTGTGGTTCCCACGCTTGAGAAATGCCTGCCTACGCGACAGGAGATTATCGTGCCTGACGACGTTGAAGAAACCGAGTTGATCGTGCTCGATCCAGATCAGGAGGCCAAGCGACGAGACACCCCGCAGGCGTACGAGGAGGACGAGGGCGGAAGTCGCGTGCAATGCGCCACGAATTAAATTTACGTCCCACACTCTGCTCTTAAACAGATTTTCAACGCAAGGTAAAAGGAGCAACTTACAAAACTCGAAACAACATCGTTCTCAATCACCGTCTGCTATAGGAAAAATACAAAAACAAAAACTATAAAATTCTGTACGAATTAGACGCCCTCGCGAGCGTCAGTTCGAATTGTAAACGATCATGATTGCGTTTCAAGTAACGGTAATTAAATGCATATTCTAGTTTGATTGTAACTTAGTTTGTGTTAGGGCCGTCACAACAATTATGATGAACAAGCGTGACACCGGCTATCTGTAACCGACGTTTAATCGACGTTCTTGAACATCCGAGTCCATGATCTTCCGTTATCCAAAATTTTTTCTGGTAAAATATCTGAGATATAGAGTTGTCGCGTTAGGGCTTCGCGAGGGTCAGGCTCGAGGTTTGGTTACAACCTTTGCTTATAAATTATTTCATCGTCGTGGCACGTTAGATAATTTATTCAATTTTTTTTTGGATAAGAAAGTAATGAACATAGTCGACGAGATTAGAAATAGTACGATTTCAATCTTTTAGCTCTTGTTTTTTGGATGAACTTTAATTCAGGATCGGCGGGCCTTTTTTTAATTCCATTCTCATCCTTTTGGTTTTTTATGATCAGTAAAAGCGGAGCTTGAGTGTCTGATTTCTCTTCTGTATGCCCCACTTCATTTTTGTAAAATTTATTTTAGATATTTACCGCATTTCCTTTTTGTAGCGTATTTCTCTAACTGTAAGAACATAATAATAAAAAAACAAAAAAAATCATTTGCTATAATAATAGTTTCTAATTCTCAGTCGAACAAGTTGTAACTAATTTAACTTGCAGCTGTCATAGCTAAAAAATGATGAATAAATGTTTTATAAATTAAATGAACTCTGATGTTTGCTCTTTTATTTGTAAAATGTTTATTGGGAGCTAAGATGGGAATTGCGTAGTTTTTATGAGTACGCTTTTGGTAATAGGCAATTTTTTTTAATAGCAGAACTTGAACACTATGAAATCAACAAAATGATTTAGTGTTGCGACAAACGAAGCAGTTTTAATGCTTTTTCGATTTCGACTGAAGCTTATAAATATTTACTTTTCTATCACGACGTCGTACGATCAGAATCTGATCAGAATATTTTAAAACGTTCGATAAATCGTGTCCAAAATTCGTTGGCAATGGCATCATATCAATTTCTTAGTTTTCAAACTTCAAAACCATGGTTATGGAAATTCATGGCAATTTGTTGAACGTTTTGGGTACTTCAATAGTCATAGAAAAATCACAATAAGAATGTACGATATAAGAATTTATATAATTTAGATTATAAATTCTTGTAAGATTAAAGGAAAATCAAAGCTTCAATTAGGATAACAAATTTTCGCGCATATTACATTTGTATTCAGAAACCAAGCAGATGTAAAAAAGATTTCTGGAATTTCATTTGGAATCTAACTTTTGATTTCTCTTTGCATCAGCTCATCAACCAGTTGAAAACAGTTAAACATTTGAAATAAAATTCTGTGTCTTATAGAATGTAAAGAAATATTCTTTGATTCCTTCTAAGGACTTTCCGATATCTTATATACAGATCATTTTCTCTGCCACAGACTTTCATTCATCTTTCGCCAAGATTATATATTTTATTGGGTATCAAAATGTGTATTGAATTCTACAATAGGAAAAATAAAATAAACATTGACTTTTTGAAGTAAAAAAAGGTTTTATTTCTTCTTACGATAAGAGAGCCATTTGGTCGTTTGTGAACATTCAAACTCGACCTGCGTTTTCACTTAACTGATTTCTTACAAATTTTGTGACTTAATTTTTCCATTCAAAGAAGGTATTCCCAATTAGTATGATAGTTCCAATTGATTCCAATTTCATTGCGAGTTTTTTCATGGTCTACCTAAAACGGGGCAATTTATTATTTTGACGACTTTTATTACAGAATATCGAACTGGATAAAATTGCTCGCTATATTTTCAATTTCAGGTATCACTACAATTTTCTTTCAGGTAAATAAACTGTTGAGTTCGAGTATGGATAATACCTTTTCGAAATTGAATGTGCTTATTTGGGACACACTCGAATACTTTTGTTTATGAAAAAATTGTTTAAATTTCGTTAAAAAATTATTTTAAATAAAATTCGTTTTAGCTATTGTCAAGTTTATACTGTTGGGGAAATTTTAAGATCAGTTTTAAAATAACGTTGCGATCTGTTTACACCAAAGAAAGTGACAACAACAAATGTAAAAAACTTACTTGTCTGCAAGCTGCGCCTTTTCCAAAATCTTATCCGCCGTGAAAAATAATTTTGATATAAAATCTTGTACATGTTGTATAATTGTATAATGTTGCATAATTGGTTAAAATGGACAGACAACAATGCCGAAAATGAAATTTTTCAATTTGTAACCTCCTGGAAAAGAATTTCAAAGTGTATAGCGCGAGCTACTTGCGTTTTTTTATTACATTTTTGGCATTCAGATGATTTAAAGTTGTATATTTGTGGCGAATTGCAATGGCTACTTAAGAATATAGGAGAAATACTGTTTGCATTTGGTACTATGTTTAAAGAGGGAAAGACACCATAAAAACACATTTGATGGGTCAATAAAAAATCCAATATTTTAGGCCGGTAGAAAGCAATGAAATTGTATAAAAGTCTTTTCGTGTGTAACAGAAAAAATATTCGTCAGAGTTACAAGTTACCAGCCCTTATAATTTTTTCAACGATAAATAATTTGCTCATGGACATCAGTCACGTTAACAGATTCTTGTCATTTTACATAATCATTCAATTTTGTTGAAAGCTACTATTTAATTTTGTTATCTAAGATGTAATTTATTTAAATTCAAAATTGTTTCCCTCTAACAAAATTCTTAGCGCATAACGCAGGAAAGTTCTTTATCAACTGTTGGTTTAAACAAGATACTATTTTTAGGCAACACAGACATCTGTCTGATTTTCTGTCAATTCAAAAAGTGAACTTTAATAATGAAATACATTTCATTATTGTTTGTTTTTACACATGATTTTTTACATTGTTTTTACTTCTTCTCATTTTAGCAAATGATTCAGTTTTTGTATCTACTATATTGCAAATGTAAAAAATGAATGTTTTTTTACATATATGTTCACCAACAACACTGTCAATTTATTAAAACATTTAAATTTTATTGAATATCTGTTAATTGGGCATTTGCTTCTTGTAATGTATAAATAAATAAATAAATATTTTCATAAAACAGGGTAGTTTTATGTGACAAGAACAAAACGAAGTCAATGTTGCAATTATGAGACAATCCGACAATTCGTTGTTTTTGCGCGGTGCTTTTAAACGTTGGAGCTTTAATGATGCAATGTAGTAATAAAATAAGTAACAAAGTGGAGTACATGGGTATAAGGTGGCTGGGTCATATATCTCTTTTATCATACACCTTTCGCTATAAATGCGAATAAAGTAATGAGAACGGAACCGGAAGTATGTCGGGCGCATCTCGAGCTTTAAAAGAGTAAAATACACAGGGTTGTAAATCGAGGGCCTCGGTAGCATTATCTTGTTTTGCTTTTGCGGTATACTTCATTAGAATTTCCAGCTGCAAAGTCGGCGACGAAGAATATGCAAATAGTTGCAAAAGCCGATGTCGCGGCACATGAATATTATTTCACGTTGAATACAAATTTGTATTCTATTTCGGTGCGTATCTTTAATTCAAAATTTAACAATTAATTTCTCAGCTTCATTATTCATCGTGAATATTATTTTACTTCACTGCCTCTCTGCCTTTTCATTTGAATTTAATATCTCAAAATCTTTCAAGTTTTTTTATTCTTTTCTTTTAGTTTTAATCTTCAATTTCATCTTGTTGAGCTGATGATTTTTTAACTTTTTTTTTTTTCCATTACATGTTTAATTTAATTTTGTTCTTATTTTTTTCTCAGGAAAAATGTTTGAGAAGTTTGATAACGTATGAAGATAATGTATGAAAGGCCTTGCTCGCGGAGCAACCTTACCATATTTTATCGACCTTTTGCACGAATCATATAGAAGCGGAGTAAGTGAACTCAACTCCTAATGAGGCTCCTTGGTTGCATCGTGCAAGCGTGAACGAGTATCTACTAGACTCACCTCTATTCAAGCCTTGCAGCGATGGGTGCATGAATACAAATTCAGGACACAGCATGTGCCGCATGTTCTCGAATATGAAGCTTGACCCTGCTGAGATGTGATAAACTAACGGCAGTTTATTATAAATTACATTACATCCCACTTCGTATTACGGATTCAAGTGTGAACAATTTTTGTGCACTCCATTTTTTAAAAACTATTTTAAACATTGAAAATGTCTTCTCAAATTATTCATGAAATGTAATAATCCTGATTGAAAGTTCTATTTCTCGATCAGTTTTTTTGTTCGAAGAATATTAATTACTTTTCCCGGAATTAAAACGCCCCAAACGTTCGAAAAATGTAATTATGCTAATTGAAAATTCCATTTCTTGATCGTTTTTTGTTTAAAAATAATATTGATAACCTCGTCTGACACCAAAAGCGGTTTTAAAAGATGCCTCTCGGGTACAGAAGTTTCGAGAAATACGGTGGCCTGCAAATTCGTGAGGTAAATTTTGTCGGTTTAATTTAATTTTCAGTTAGCAAATTAAAATACCTCATTTATTCGTTCAATTTTTTTTCTTTTCAGGAAGATTGCTCTTACGTCTGGAACGTTCCTGTCGAAACGCGGTGCAACTGGGTGAGAACGACAGAAAAATGTCAAACGACGTCTTACATCCCCTATACGGAAATTTTATTCTGTCATTTCGGGACGGAAAACACTTTCTTGTTCGTGGTAGGCCTCGTCGCCCTATTCTCGTGGCTCTTCTACTTATTTCTCATCCTCGGGACAAGCGCTGATAATTTGTAAGTTGAAATAGAAATGAAACGTCCCTCCGAACATTTATTTGGCAGCGACGAGAAAATCGTTTGATTGTTTCAAAGTTTTTGCCCGTCCCTGTCCGTGATAGCGACGATATTGAACCTGTCAGAAACCATCGCCGGGGTGACAATTCTGGCGTTCGGAAATGGCGCACCTGACTTGTTTACTTCTTTGGCGTCGAGTCATGACCGAGGAATCATCATGTTTACGGAGTTAATGGGCGCTGGAGTTTTCGTAACTACAGTAATTGCGGGATCCATTGCGGTCGTCTCGCCGTTCAAAGTTCGAGCCAAGTTTTTTATGAGGGATGCTTGTTTTTACATATTGGCTGTATCTTGGATTACCGTCGTTATCAGCGATGAGCTCGTTCACTTGTGGGAAGCTATTAGTAAGAAACAAAACTTTTAAACAAATTATACATTTTTAATAAGTTTCAATGATTACAATTTTTTTTAATTTTTTCCTTTGTTTTTTAATGACGATTCAATTAGTAACTTTTAATTATTTTAACACGAAAACTTTAGGTTTGGTACTGGTTTACATCCTATTCATTGTTGTTGTTGTGCTGATGCAAATCTACGATTCACGCGAAGAAAAGCGCAAACGTAAGTCGAACATTTGTAACTGTGCAATTTGTATCCATAAAACTTGATGGTTTATTGTTGTTCACCCCAGGGCTGCTGCCGATCGCGCTGCACGCAGACATTTTGCCAACATACATGACTAATCAAAATATAGAAGCCCTGCCGAAACTTCATTCACGTTCTGTTGGTTTACAAACTAAGCTCGGTTAGTAAGGTGTAATTGCCGAAATTATTTTGTTAGCAATTCTACATTGCAAATAACGTTATGATAACAGAACCTGCATTTTTGCTAAATTAACATAAAATTCTTTTGAAAATAGAATAACTTTTGGAAATGAAATTTCAATTTTAAAATGATCAGATTAATATAAATAATAATCAAAGAAACAAAACTAATATAGATAATGAAAAACTTTAATTAATGTAATAAAATAATTTTAAATTTGAATATGAAAAAAAAAATATTTTGAAAAAGACGTGGCAATTCTAAGGGAATTTAAACATCTGAGCCTGCGGGATGATGCGGCTATTGGAACATCGAAGGAGCAAGCCACAACATCTCCTCGACCTGTAGGCCTTTTTAGAGAATTTTTCTTCGACCTAAACCCGATAAATGGCGAGGACTGGAGAAAGGCGAGCGTGCCAATAAAAGCCCTGCTTGTTATCCGTTCACCAGTCATGCTTGTTCTACAATTATTTATACCCGTCGTTAACGAGACGACAGAAAAAAGAGGCTGGTCGAAATTATTGAATTGTTTGCAGATTTGTTTATCGCCTGCTGTTGCGATGGTACTTTTGAATGGCAAGTTTTTCAATTTAATCATACTTGTTACAATTTTTTATTCATCTTTTTTTGATTAATCTGTTTGATCTCTTTTATAGTTTCGGCGACGCCAATTGGACCGATACGTTTAGTTTGGATAACTATCGCTGTGACCTTTATTTTATCTGTGATTATTTTTATCAGAACAAGATCCGATAAAGTTCCGAAATATCACAATGTGAGTAAATTGGATATTTTGAAAAGTCATCTGAAACGAGCGCTTTTCGTCCGATTTCATTGTTAAAAATATTGTTCGATTTACGCTTTTAAACGAGCTAAATTATCGAAATGAATGATTGGTCATTAGCGGTCATTGCACTGAATGCTGAAATTCGGGTGATAAATGTAACGAATATCAAATGGCTCCGTTCCCTAATGAGCGGGACATTTAAAATCCCAACGGCTCAAATGTAACAAACAATGCAAATGTCCACAAAATCGCTTATCAATCATTGGTTCCAAATTATTCATTTGAATTCGAAAAAGCTCATTAACCGAAACTTTGTTTGGTAATTTATTACATCATTTTGTTCATTATATCCGTACTCTGAAAAAAGTTTAATTTTGATTTTAAATTATCTACAAATGTCTCGACAGTTTATTGTATTTTATAAAACGTATTTGTAAATGCATTTAAAAGTTATTGTACAAGAAAAAGGAAATGATTTGAATGAACATTTTGTGATTTGAGAGCGCAAAGTTTTGAATGCTGAATCTCGAACTGAACATTTGCATGTTAATAATAGGTGTTCGCAATTGTTGGATTCCTGATGGCTATGCTAGTTGTATATGTGGTGGCACAAGAGGTGATGTCAGCGCTAGAGTGCATTGGATTTGCCAGCAGCATTTCCGAAGCTATGCTTGGAATTACATTTCTCGCGTGGGGTAACAGTATAGGTGGTAAGTCATTTTACCATGGAACACTTCGAATATGTTATATTGTCTATTAGATGGTTATAATTAAATTTAAAGTATCACTTAGCGATTCAATCAGTCGTGCCGCGCGACCGAGTGAGATTAAGCTTGAAATAAGTTTGAAACTGGCAACTCAACGTGCTCGTACAAAGTCAAAAGATTTATCGTCATAATATATTATTCAATTATACCTGCTCTCTTCAATATCTAATGGCTCGAGGATTTCCTTAAAATACTTATTAATCACTACGAAATGAAACTCCCCCCCCCCTCCCCCATTCTCTGGCGTCGAAACTTGACATTAATTAATTTTTATCAATCATTTCGCATTCATTATTATGTTTCATTGCAAATTTAATTAAATGGATTATCCTATAATTGATTTCAACCTGGTAATTAATCTTGATTCTGCTTTAAAATTTATTGGATTGATAATAATTATTCCATCTCGGCGGGATAGATTAATACATTTTAATCTAAAATTGTGTTTTGACGTTATTTTCATACCAGTCAAATTAGATCTCGTTTTCAATTGACCAGCAAACATCTTTTTTAATTCAGGTCAATTATCGCAACCAATAGAAAAAAGAACGAATGGATTTTTTTATTATCATGACATTTTCTCTGCATTGAAATCAAATTATAATCGCTTTTTTAAATAACCTGGTTTATATTTATTTTTTGCTGTGAAATTCTGCCCGATTGTTGTTAAATGAAATCAAACTGAATTTAAGTTGGGGTTTATTTTTAACGAATCTGGCCATTAACCCGGTCACAACTTTTCAATTATAAAATTAATTGCATTATTTATTAATTGCAATCCTGAGGCTTCAAATTTTCAGTACCATCATTTGACATTTATTGTTCGCGTCAAATGTTTATTTTATAATCGTCAAAAATTGTTTTAGATTCATCAAACCAGATTAAAAGAAATCATTTTTCATTATCCCTTTTAGTATTTTGCATTACAAGTATTATTTTGTCGTTCATTTTATTATTTTTATTTAAAAAATAAAATTGTTTTAAATTATTCAATATTCAATAATTAATCCCGAGCAAAATTGTATTTATTAAATTAAATTAATAATATAAAATTGATCAATATTGAATAATTAAATACAGCTTCGATATTTATTTATTTATTTATTTCAGATCTCGTATCAAACGTAACCATAGCAAAGAGAGGATTTTCAAGGATGGGCTTCTCTGCGTGTTTCGGCGGACCGATGTTTAACACACTGCTCGGCCTGGGATTAACATACGGTCTATCTGCAGGGAGCGCATCTCCCGACTATAAAATTCGCATCAGAGTGAGTGATATGTCACCAGGATGTCTGGCTTTTGTCCTCTGCTCTCTGGTCTCTTCAATAATATACTTCAATGCTACTGCTTTCCGTGCTCGTCAGTCTTATGGATTCCTTCTTTACAGTCTCTATCTTTCATTTATGTTAATCAATGTTTTAAGCGAACTCCATATCATACATCCCTTGGGCACGGATCACCGACCGGACGATGTTGATCTCGGTTGAAAAATCATTCACTTTTTTCATCACTTTAAATAAACAAAACGTTTTCATATATTTTATAAAACTGTAAAAATGTAAAAAATGAAACAAAAAATTGCCACTCAAGATTAAGAGAAAGTTTTAATTTTTTTAGAGGGAGGGGGTAAGAAGATGTCTTCCATTTCAAAAACAAAACAAATAATTGAATAAACTTTTTAGTTGAGAGTGTACATATGAAAATGGAAAAATCCTAATTGAAGAGGGGATAAAATGGAATAAAATAAATGTTTACCATAAGGGATAATGGTGAAAAGTGTAAGGCAAACTGTGACGCGAATTAGGTAATCTTTGAAAGGGGTTGAAAGGATAAAAGATAAAGGACTTTTTGGGGTCCAAATGAGGATCATGAAGATATGAGAGTGGAGGGTAATATTAACATTGGATAGTCTGTTTTCCATCTATGTGAATGCATCGAGGTATTATTCTTATAAGTGTACGGTTGTGCGTGTGAGACGGCGGAGCACATTGTCTCCTGGAAAGTTTAATTCCCCATTCCCGGTTGGATTCTGATAGGACAATGAACAAAGATGGCCCAGAGGGAAACTTTCCTACCGCCGAATGGTCCGAGTCCACACTCTTTATAGCGCATTTGTCGTCTCAACGATGCTTTCGACTCCACCTTGCTCCTCTCCATCATCTTAAGGCATTTTTTCGTTTATCGTCACCAGTTTTTTTTCTTTTTTTTTTTCTTTTTCACTCCATCTAAATGAATGCTCTTGTTAAATGAAAATTATCAAAAGAATATTTTTGTCATCGGTTTTATTCATTTTTATTAATTTTGTTTGTTTGTTTACATTTATTTGTTGAAATTTGATGAAAACTAATAATGTTTGTGTTTAATTCAGTGCAAATACATTTTGTTGGAAGATTGTTAAAACAAGTCGAGAGTGAAATTTAATTTTATTATAAAATGTAGGCAACGGTGGAAAGCTTACAAATATATATGAAAAACATTAAACTTGAAATTTTGCAGTGAAACTTTTAAAGTTTAGCACTTCGAGGTTTTAGTTAAAAGTTTACCACAATCAAAATTCAAATTCTCGTGGTTTCCTTAGAAAATAATATCAAAGTTTACGACGCAGCGAGTTTTATGATTTATCAAACTGAATATTTAACATTGTTGTGGGATTATTAAATAACTTTGGACCTAACATCCCTCTTATTTTATTACAGATAATTGTTGGGCGGGTTATTAACAAACAGTGTAAAACAGACACAAGCATAAACAACAATTCGAAACGATCAAAATAAAAATGAACACTATAAAAAATAAACAAGCCTGTAAAAATTACTGTAAATACTATAAAAACAAACACATGTATAAACAAACAAAAATACCAATGTAAAAGAACACCTATTTTTGTTTGTTTTTACATGTGTTTGTTTTTACAGTATTTGTTTCTACAGGTTTGTTTATTTTTTATAGTGTTCAACACATTTTTATTTTGATCGTTTCAAATTGTTGTTTATGCTTGTGTTTGTTTTTACAGTGTTTATTCGTACCCTGCCCTAATTGTTTTGTTATTTTTAGATAAACAAATATTCAACATTGATGATAATTCCAAAAATATAAACATCCACGTTTATTTGTCCTTGTTTATTTACTATTATTGTTTTGGTTATGCTAACTTTGTCATTGAACAAGTGACAATACAGTGAATGACGAAATTGTAAACAACCTTTGTTTACGTTAGAGCTGAATTGGTTTTGATTAGAAGTTAATGTTTGTGGTGCTTGAATTTTCGCGCCGGTCTGTTTGATTGTTGACCAATCACGTGTGTCCGCGGCGTTCACGGTTGAGACTTTTTCTTGGCGGGCTTTTACCTGTTGCGTTTCGTTCAACTGAGATTGGATGTTGTGTTCTTGTGTTTTTATTGCGACAACAAAATAAAGCTGCAAAACATCAGGTTTTATTCATTTCACAGAGATAAAATAACAACGTCAAGTGTTTTTGTGAAACGCACCAAAGGTACGTTACATTTTTAGTCTCTGCTGTCATTTCCATTTGTGCACATATTGTTGACATGCAAAAACAAACGATCCTTTTGCAAAAAATTTGATTGTCAGTTGCATGCAATTGTTTTTAATTGTCCGTAGTTGCATAATATATGCTTTTCCATTAAAATCTAATCCAAAATACTATTTTTTCCTTTTTAAATGTAAGTTTTTAATTTCTTAACCTCTTTTTTCCAAGATATGACACCGGCAAAGAGAAATCAGATACAAAAGTTTATGTTTACATTTCCTTTGTTTATTTTATTATTTTTTTTTATTTGTATCAACAAAATTAAATTAATAATTATTTTTATTTTTATGTATTATTTTCAGCTTACCATGTTAACTTTCTGAAATAAACAAAAAAGTCTTATCTGGTCGAAAAAAAAAAAAAAACAATTCCAAGATGCTTGATAGACTTCTCGCTGAATTATCGGCGGCCTGCTCTCAGATTGGCTATGATCTAGGACACAAATATGAACTGGACGCAAATTGTTACGGTGGGTCTTAATTTTTTTACGTCTTTATTTTACTCTAAATAAAATTCGATTGCCATTTTACTGAAGATTTTTTTTCCAGAGGTTATAAAGGACTTCATTAAATATTTAAGAAGAGATGACAATGATCACACCGTCAGACGCTACCTGGGAGAGTGTAATGTTTTATCCACCGATCTTGTCAAAGTATTTGTTCAACATTCCGACAAAGAGGAGCTGTGGGATTTACTTTTGAGGTAAAATTGTAATATTTTCCTCGACCCGTTGAAATTAATTATGAAATTAACAATTACAGCTTTTATGACGCTCGCACAACAATAAATCACGATAACAGACACTGCTCTTGAATCAAAAACATATTAAATCTATTTAGCTCGAGTACTCGGAAGATTATTCAGAGGAATGTGTTTTCTATCTGTCCGCAAGCTTGGCATTGTGCATAAATTTCAACACACAAATTATTGCAAGAAACTATTGTACAAACTCTCAGTACTTGTTGTAACTGCTAATGTTACATTAGATTTTGATGTTTCGTTTGTTGTAACAGTGCGAATATAATGCCGGCTTGTCAGAGGCAACTTGTTATCTGGCAATAGCGAGCCTTTATATAAAGCGACGGCTTTGATGTTGTTCCCATTAGCTTTATCAAACAAGCCCAACGTGCTCATTAGGTTAGATCAATTCTTATAAAACGACCGCATTCTGTGCAATGACATAAAGTCATGTTACTTTATCAAGCCCGCCGTTATTACGTGCTATTCCACAGCTGCCACCTAATGAAGACATCTCGCAAACTCATTGTTACATCTTTCATCTAATTTATTTTATTGCCTGACATTTTGTCTTCCACAAAGCTTTTGTTTAGCAAGATTTATCTATCTTGAGGCACTGATTGATTGCTGATTTTTGTTCCAGATTGCTCATCAACTTGACCTGCCCTTCTTTAGCGTTGTTTAACAATATTTTACCAACCGAGAAAGAAACTCGCGCTATTTATCTGGAGATCGTTTTGCACCTGCAAAAGTACAAGACCACGTTAGCGAACGAGGAAGTCTGGACGGTGGTTGCAAACCGCTTTACCAAACTTTTGAAAATTGTAATACAACTTTTTAAATGACAAATAGTTGATCCTTTGAGAACGGAGTCTAGTGGTTTTATTTATTTTCACTAATTATAATATCCGTATTATTTTGCTATTGAAATTATCAGATTCAAAATTTGTTATGCCAATAAAACATCTGTACTAAAAGGATTAAAGGGTAAACGGTGTTTTGAAAATGTATGATTTTATTTTAAAAATGAATTTTTTAGGATCCCGCTGAGCGAACCGAAGAGAACGATCTGATTATTGAAAGAATCCTTACGCTAATTCGAAACACATTACTGATAGCGCCGTATGATAACGAGAAGAGAGTGGATAGCGACGCAAACGTTCACGATATGGTGAGAGATAGCTAAAATTTGCATTACTCAATGTTAACCATTAATTCAATTTCATCCGGGCATATTTTTCATGCTTAATTTGAATAATTCAATTTCGAAGACTTTATTCATAGCATGAACACTGCAAGGTAAAAAAGAAATGCACCTCGCAGAGTCATGAATTTAGAATTACGAAACATGTTCTCAACACTTATTAAGCTGTTTGAAAATTTACAGTTGATTTACGCCTTAGATGCATCTGGCATTTCCGATCTTTTATTATTCATTGCCAGCAATCTGAATCAACAACAGTATCATCTGCAAATGGTGGAGGTACGTAACTGATGGTACAATTAAGATATTAAATTTAAATAGCTTTTAACGTGATACACAAATGGAGAATACACAAAAGAGGAAAGATTCAAAAGCGGCTAATTAAGAATGTAATTGCACATTGCTGATTCATAATTGTAATTGAAAATTAAAAACAATTGTTTTCCCGAATTAGCCGTTGAAAGAAAGTTAATACTGAAAGCCGCAGAGCGGCTAAAAAAGCGATAATTGCGCCTCGCAAATTAAACTTAATCAGGTCAATTATGTGTGATTCAATATATATTTTATCTTTAAAGATCGTGTCGTTGATGTTGCGCGAACAGAATGCTACGAAGCTGGCTTCAGCTGGGATGCAGCGCAGCAAGGCTGAGATGGAACAAGACGAGGCGAAACTCTTAAGTATTCGACAAAAAGAAAGTGAAGACAAAATTGAGAAAATGAAGAAATATGCCGGCTCGAGGTAAGATGGAATTAAAACGATGGACACGCAGTTGAAAATAAAACGGAAAGAAATATATATATATATATATAGAGCGTCGGGAAAATGTTCTCTTTGAAGCAAATTTCGACTTCCAAAGACATTTATAAGATCCTGTGCGAAATGTATCCCACACTTTTTTTACCAAGTCCTTTAAATTTAAATGCAAATACGTGAAATCGCTACTGCTCGGTCGATTGCTAGCGTTATAATTTGAGAGCTTGTTAGTGCGCAGGATAAAAAAAGTTCAACCTTAAGAATATCAAGCTCAATATGTTTCTTAGAGCGCATTTTCTTTTCCGTTGTTTTCAAACTGTTCTTTGAGGGCAAACTAACGACTTAGTTTCCGCTGTTTCAATCCCTTTACAGAGGATATTGTTTGTGTATTGCGCATAAATATTTAACACCATTTCGCCTTGCTCATGTCTCAGAAAAGAAACTAGTTTAGTTTTTAACAGGAGGAAAAGAAGAAAAAATAAGAACGAGTGGAAAAGTAATGTTAACGTCGAAACAAAACGAGAGGGGACAAAGCAGTGGGGAGGAAATAAAAGCTTGCTAATGTAAACGCAAGAGAAGAAAAAAAATGCGAGCTCGTCACCAGGAGCTTTCACATTTTTTGCGGTTACCGCGTGAAATGTAATGAATATGACCCAGTTTTTTTAAACATCCCAACTTTAACAAGTGGCGGGTTTTATGTACTTTAAGTAACAAGAAAAAAAAGTGCGCACATTCTTCTGCCATCGATATTTTATTGCCAAACAGTTTTGTAGGTGTTCAACAGCAAAAACGTTGGCCCATTTTATGACCCAGTTCGAAAGCTTTTTTATTTATGAACATTGTTTTGTGTTCCGGATTTTGAAAAAAGGAAAAAAAATATGTATTTCTATTAAGAACGAGAAATTTGCATTTATATGAAAACTTGGAATGCAAAAGGCTTTCTTTTTATCAATAAAATTGCTCGCGATGAGAACCACTGGATCAAAGTCAATCGTTATTATTTTTTAAAAGTCTTTTTTTATATCAAAAACTTGCAAAACTTCGCAAGAAGATTTTAACTTACATAACTTTTTTTTCCTGAAGAAATTATAATTCTTGTAAGATTGTAGAAAAAAGTGTTTGAAATTTGACTTATATTATTTTTGTTATCGTACGTACGGTGGAAATTAAAACTTCGTACAAAATTTGTCGGAAGGAACCGCTGCGAGCAGACTCTGGTCTAGTCTAGGTAAAAAGAGAAGTTTTTATCAGTTTAACAGACTATCTGCTCGTGACAGTCATCTTGTATTTTATTGATTAGTTTTTCTAGAGCAAAGAGTCAAGATGAAAGATGAAGGGAAATCTGTTGAAATCCGTTAATTTCCCTTTTTTGTGCAGAGACAGTTGTACGGTTGATTATTATAACCAGTAATTACTTTTTTCAAACATCAAAAAAGACGAAAAGAACAAACAAAAAAAAAGACGAAAAACAAAGAAATAAAAATACCAGGTCTTGTCCCTCTGTAGAAAAATGAAAAAGCAAAGATGCGAGTGAGGATTAAACTTGACTTTACGAGTTGCTTTCTGAACAGGCCCTCTCAGCATTCTCATAATAAGATTATAAATAATGATATTGAAGTGAATCTCTCGTTGAAACTTTAAGCACATCTTTCTTAAAATATTTCCTTATCTATTTTTCAAAGTAACTTTTCTCAGTCGCAGGAACATCATTGTAACACATGATGTAGAGTGCAGATTTGCGTTCAAAAGATTAAGTTAATCAGAAACTGTTATTCAAGTGTCATTCTTATTTCCAGCATCATAAACGGAAATTTATTTATGAAATGGTTTTAATAAAATAAAAACGATCGATCCGAGATTATCCAGTTTACGTTAATTAAACATTTTGTCCAGTGAGGCCGAAATTATAATTTGTTGATTTACATTTGCAGGTATTCGCGGTTCGTACCTACTTACACCGTGCAAAATATGAAAGCCATCGGGGATAACCAGATGATTTGCCACAAGCCTTACGGGTCTGTCGAGACCGTTGAGTTCAGCCGAAACAAGGTGAGGACAAAACAAAATATCTATTTAAATTAAATTTTTTTCTCGGTGCAAAATTTATTTACGTTCATTTAACTTTTAGCATTATGCGGGATGAAATTATCATCTTAAATTCATCGGGCTAAAATTGTCTGGCGTATTAATAATTTGGAGCCTCGTTAAATAATGGCTTATTCATTAATCCAATCTATTTCTTGTCCCAGTCGAAGGTGAAAAAGGCGAAGAATCGGATCCCGCAGAATGTGCTGAAAAATGAGGAACGAACATCCAGTTTGGCAGTGAGGATCATCCTGAAGGAGTTTTGCGTGGAATTTTTGAACGGCGTCTATAATCCTGTGATGAAATATGCGAGATCCTATATCGTCGGCGGGGAACACACGCCAGGCGACGCGTCCTACTATATGTGGGCCATGCGCTTTTTCATGGAGTTCAATCGAAACTACAAATTCAACGTTAAATTTGTCAGGTGCCACTCGGTCGACATTGATATCGACACTCTCGTGTACATTTATAACTTGAATATTGAAAGTCGTCGATAAAGGCATCCTAATGATCTGAAATGTCATTCCAGCGAAACTGTGTCAACAGAAACATTCTCACTGGTGCAGCGACAAATGGAACATTATCATGACATGATGAACACTGACAAGCAAAAATATTCATCCTGGGGAGCCAAACTGCATCTAGCAATAAAAGCGTATCAAGTTAGTAAATGGAACAGAAGAAGTCTTTAAAAGCAACTTCTTTTTTTATATTCCACGGCGCCGCCGCTGATGTAATGACTCCCTTTTCAGGAACTTCTTCACACTTTGTTGGCGATGGACAAAAGTGACGATAAAAGCGTGAGGGAGTCCGCCAAAGTTATTAAAAGCAATATATTTTACGTGCCGGAATATCGAGAGACCGTTCTCAATCAGTTGTTGGGATACAATGAAACGAAAATGACTAAGTAAGCGCTTTGTGAATTATGTGCTCCCGTTGCCAAAGACATTGTGAGATTAATTAACCCTGTTTTGCTGATGGAATGTTCATTGTCACTTGCAGGGATTACTTGGCGGATCTGATCCGGACGACGCATGTGTTTCTCGCACTGCTCGAGCGTTTCACCAAAAGCCAAAACATGGTCGTCCAGAAGGTCAAGCAGAAAAAGAAGAAACGCAGCAGTAGTTAGTACCTTTAATTTTGTACCTAAATTGTTGGGCTTTGAAAAGACCTCAGTTTTAGTCGATTTCTTTTTCTCTTCTAGAAAAAAGTTCTTCCAAAGCAACTCAACCAAAAAACTTGGAGGAACGCTGGGATGATTCATCGCAAGAATTATCGTGTGTTATGGCGGAGGGTAAAATTCCAGTGGTGTCACCGTTCGATCCTGCACTAGACACTCCGTTTGAAGATCAAAAGTAAGTTGTTTTCCTCAACGAGGAAAGAATCCAAGGGAAGGTGTAACGGAAAATGGCATAAAATAAGAAAAAAGCATAATCCCCAAACGAATAACGAATCAAAATTTTGTCTCCCAAACATTCATTATAGATCAAAGAAGAAGTGCCAAATTTCAAGTAAAATCTTTCTTTCTATGTTTTTATTTAGGGTAAGACAAATGAAATATCAAAAATCATTTAATTCGAATTAAAATGACAAATTTTAGTCATCTGGTTAGCACCTCACATTATCAATTTTCCTTGGTCCGAAAGGAAATAAAATAAGAAGTTAAAAAGCAATTTACCAATTGCAGTATAATAATTTTGAGTTAGAGTTTCAAGGGGTGTAAAGAACAGTTTATGTAGACTCAGGTGGGCTCTATTGTTAATACAGTGATTAGGAACAAAAGTTCGTTATTGAGGATGACATTCAAGCTTAGTTCTTTTAGATTCATAAAATAGATTTCTACAGCACGGAACAACATAAAAGTTTTTTTTTTATATTTTTTGTGTTCATTGAAAGCTTTCTTGTAGTGTTCATACTCTCGAAACAGGGACGAGTAATGCAATGTATAAAAGTTTTATACGACAACTTTGTTCACAACACGTGAGCTAAAATACATTTGTAAACTATGTATCGCGTATATTAATGCGAATTGTCGAAGCTTGACAAAAAATTGACTCTTCTTTTTTATGTGTATAAATTCGTGCACTCTTCTTGTAGGTAAACTCACTATACAGTAAAATTTATTTTTCAGAGCCGACGCGATGAAAAGAATACAAAAGCTACTGCGCTCCAGAGAGTTTGAACACGCAATTGGACTCCTGCGATCGGCGAGGTAAGCATTATTTTGAAAGACAAATATCGTGGGCCACTGCGAAACGACCACTAACTCTTTTTATTCGGCATCTTTACACTCCATTTATTCAACATCTGTCCGCTGAATTGAAATGTGCAATGTTGTACGTTTTATAATTTAAAACCTTGAGCTCGAGGACTTTTTTTAGACCTGCTCGTTTAATTAGCAGCGTTACAGAAGGGGATTAAAAAAGTTTGTTGCGACGTAGCAAACTGCAGAGGTATGATGAATCGTGCGAAAAGTGTGTAAGCAATTTATGTTGTGCTCACGCAATGGGAATATGGTTGGAGTTGTTAAAGGATTAAGTCTGAAACGCTTAACAATTCTAATACTTTGCACACTATGTGCCACTGGATTTATTGCCGCGCAACGTACTACACGAGAAGAAACTATAAGTAGTTTGAATGTTAAACATAATCTCAACTGGTAAACACGGTCTGCTGAATCTGCATTTAATTTTTGGTGTAAACATTTTTATGTCGCAATTCGAACCAAAAATCCTTTTGGCTCGGCTACTTAGAGCATAAAAAGCCGGCATCAAAAGATGGTAATTTATAAATTTGATTATAGTTAGGACAGGTGTAAAGCGTACTCATTGTCTGGTATTCGCAGCCCAGAAGGGCGCTTTCATTATTTTTATTCTGCGACCTGAGTGTGTGCACAATGCACCGTGACGCACGGATGTGAATATCCCTGAGTAACTTCAGCAAGGGAGTGAACAAAAGATGGAAATGGGTGCGGCTTGCTTGTAGAGCTTTTGTTTTCAACAACAAAAGCTTTTTTTCGTATTTAAAACGGGGTTAAAACGTGAACTGAAACTTCGAATTCTTTATCCTACATCAGATAAATGTCTTTTTGCGCATCGCCGTGCTTTCGCGGTTGGTAAAACGCGCGTTTTCTTTATTTCGCATTAGCACATAATGAAACTGGGCTAAATCATTTCGTAAGTATCACGAA
The DNA here is from genome assembly GCA_030522925.1 of Trissolcus japonicus. Classification (NCBI taxonomy): domain Eukaryota; kingdom Metazoa; phylum Arthropoda; class Insecta; order Hymenoptera; family Scelionidae; genus Trissolcus; species Trissolcus japonicus. The sequence goes on from JAPYZS010000509.1 coordinate 34,358, forward strand.
TTTAAAGTTTATACAAAGAGCGAAAACGTGCGGCCCTCGTCTCGCGCGCTTTTATTTCTCTCTAAATGAAAGAGCAATTTGTAATATAATTAACACTGCTTTTCTTTTTCCAGAATGTGTATGTGGAATTCTAATTCTATGCAAGATTTATTGAACTTTTCATTAGTTCCACCGGATCCAGGATTTTGGTCACGATAATTCTTTTCAAGTCATTATTTACTGTGAATGGATTGTGGCAAAGGCCGGAATGTGTCTTGAGTTTCGTAAATTCTTTATACCGGGGACATGTTTGTCATGTTCTTTTCGTTTTTTCTCTGCGAAAAATATGTCGCCAAAATGAAGAGCAACATTCCTTCGAGAATTTAAAATTCAACAAAAGGCTCTTTTAATTTATCATCTTCTTAATTCGTATCAGATTATTTAAGATATGTTTTTTCCCTCCGGGGGGATTTTTTAAAGGGTCACTTTGTCTGAAAGTTTCTTTACAAATTATGTCTCTCATACAAATTTTATGCGTTGTAACTTGAGTCACGTAGCAGAAATGTCGCGCTCCTACTTGTCTACCGAGAACAAGTGCGCCTAATTAAGAAATAATTTATTCCGCGTCTTTTATTAGTATCAACTCTTTCAACGCAGAGGCGTGCCAAAAACGGAGAGAGCGTCTACCAAGTTGTATAGCCGACGAAACACTCTGGTTCAGCGATTTCTCATTCCGCGCATCTTGCCTGAACAACCGTCGGGAGTCCAAATGTTTTAACAGAATAATTCATTCATGCCAAAAATTTGCACAACAAAACATTAGACAATTAACTCTCTCGCAATGTTAAAAAAAGGTGCAAAAACACATAGCTGTACAGACAGCAGCGTCAAATTAATTATCCAAAAATGCACTTCCTTTCGTTTGTATTTTTCATCATATTAATAAACTTGCTTTTCTTTTTTAGATCATTTTCAACCGGTTGCTACCTGGACTGTAATTTTTATTACTGTTTTTCGTCTGGAATGCAGATAAACAAAAATGTTTGTCCCAAGCTTTTTGTTGTAGCCGAAACGTAATTTGCCGTCCAACAGTATGTGTAATGACAAACAGCGCGTTTTCCGCGCGCTGTTTACAAAACGAGAGGCCGGACCCATAATTTTTAACGCTACGGTATTATTTCATATTTGCCTAGAACTCCAGATTTGCACTGCAGTTAAGTGATTGGCAAATGAACTTATTTGAACGCACAGTATCTATACACATAAACGGATAGCGCATTCGCCGATTGCAAACACGTCTTTCTGTCTTGCTCCCGCTTATTGATTTGATCGGTCCGTATCATCCCCCAAGGATAATGCAGTCCCTCATTAAGCCAGGCCATAATGATTCGACTCTTTTCGTTTCCCATATCATATCGTCCAATTAGTCTCGCAAAAAAACTGCACATCGACCGGCGACTGTTTGCTTTGCATTAAAACTCCAAAAGCTCATACCGAGTTGTGATACGAAAAGTCTATTCTGCCTTTCGAAAACGAAACTCTCTTTTCCTCTTAACACTTTTATCAACATCCCAGACGTCGTTCGGCTGTTGTGCTCCGTACAACGTAATCAGATTCTCAACGTGGGCAGAAAAATTATCCATACTTTGAATTTCATTCAAATTCTTGGACGATTTGATCATCCCAGTTCCAAATTGCACGGCATTCACGGGCGCAAGACGAAGTTGCAAATTTCACGCGAAATTAGTCGTCGTTGCATATTTGATGCACCCTCGTATAGAGGCTACAAACCGTTTGGCAACTTCGATTCTATGAAAAGTTGAACTCTGTGAAATGCAATTTGCAGAGGGCAATCGGTATTTTTTTTTCGTCTTTTTATGCTGTGTCTGACGAGATTTGAATTGTATCTGATGTGTTTCCTACGATTGAAAAGGAAAGCTCAGACTGCGGGTCTCAGCGACACTTTAATGAAAAAGGGGAAACGATGAAAGCCTTGCTAATAAGTTATCATATTTGATTTCAGTATCTCCTTGCTTTGTGACGACGGTTTTCTTTTCCTCCCCTTGTCGGTAAATAAACATCACAGGCTCTCTTCATCTTGCCTGAAATTTCATTCGGAAATGATTTCATTGTTACAAATTTGAAATCAAATTCCCATTCTAATTCAAATTTAGTTGATCGTTAACGAATGTTTAAATGCTTTCCTAACTAAAGTTAGAATCTTCTATCAATTACCTCTACTTGAGACCCTTCGAAAGGGGGTGGGGGTTGGTTAATGGGTTTTTAATCTGCAACTAATATTCAAACTAACGAAATCTCACATAAGACTAACAATGTTATTTTTTCTCTTAGGTTGAAAACAGAGTTTATAAAAGCAGCCGAGAGTAAGAAAAATGTGGATTTGGAAGAACGATTGAAATTTTTTCCCAAAGTCGATTCGTAATGAAATATTTGTCTAATTAATAGAGAACTCCATCGAGCGGTTCTGCTGTTAAGGAATTTGATGTATTTTAAAACTAGTTTGAGAATTTCATTCGTTTCATTGAAGCGATGCAAAAGAATTTAATGCAATAATGGAACAACAAATAATTGTTTGGAGAGGACGGGTCAAATGCTATTAATTTTTATGGAACAAAAGTGCAAAAAACAAACCCACTTGGACAAATGACTTGAGAGGTCGATTCAAAGGAAACAATAATTGTTTGCAAAGCTTTTTCCATTTCATTTATTAAAAAATATTCAGGCTCGGCGCGGCAAAGTTATTCATGAGCGAAGAAGAAAATATTTATTCATGATTCCGGTGGGAATTACAAGGATGACCAAAGTTGTAACGGAGTTTATTATTACTCCGCAGCGCACCAACCGTGACAAAATTTCATAACATTCATGGTACACAAGTTTGTTTAGAATTAATGATTGTAACTCTGCGTGACTGATGCAAACTTCTTTCTTTTTTCTTCCAGTTCGTCGTGATACCAAGTACGTCGGGGCAATATTAAATTTCTTATCCAGGCCCTTTTATAATGTCTCGTCTCTCACAATAGGCTGAATGGCAACGTCCAAACAGACAACAGCTTGTGTGTCGTTCGTGAAATATTAATAACACTGCTTTCACATGGATAATACGACGAAATCATTACAATACACAGCGATGCCTTTTATACCATGCACATAAATATGGGCTGTAACTATGAAATTGTCAGGGAACAGTGAAGTCATAAGAGCATCCGAGGGAAAGACGGAAAGGACTAAAAGAGGATAGCGAGGCAGCGTCGCTGTGGCTTGTTTGCTTTACAAACAAGCCTCTGACTGATGTTGCAGGATCACCGCCCTGTTCCGCTCGCCGGAATTCTGACTGTGGAAAACTGACTGCTCAGCTGATTTTTCAAATTAGCAACTTTTTTCAAAGTTTGCCAGCGAATCACAATTGGTTTATTTGAACTAGTTGAAATAACTGGATCGGTAACAATTCTGTCCAGAAATGTTCGTGTCCGTAAGTACTTCGGACTGATAAACTTTTACAACGTTCTTTTAATTAATCGGACTAATTTTGTATCAGCCACGAAAGTTTATTGATCGTCCCAAGTACTCAGCGTTATGAAATAATTAACAATTTTTTATTTTACGCTTTTATGAACAGTAGCTTAAAGTTGTTAGCAACTTTTATATGTAATAAAATAGTGAAAAAAAAGGTTTTCATTTTTCTACGTCCCAGGAAGAGCTGAGCGGTATTTAGATAGTTGAATCTATAATTGATCATCCTGGCGAGGGTGATTAATTTTGTCGGGTTTGATTAAACGTTATAATGTCAAATTAAGTGGATCATCTGTTAGTCTTCATCTTAATGAACTTGATACCACTCTAATCTTGAAAACATAAAACTTTCGTTTAGTATGAAATAGCTGCAAAACAACAGAAACCTTGTGTGACTGATCACGCGCGAGGGTAAGGGGGGAAGCCCTGATTCTCGCACAAGTGTATTCCGGGCGAGAGGCGAAGGCTTACGTGGCACAAAATATTCAAATTTGATATTCTCTTCTTTACGCATTTGGGGAAAGTCGTGGATTCGAGTTCTCGAGCTGTCAAAGCAAAACGTTTCACGGGACGACGACTATCGTTTTATGTTCAATCGGTATCCGGACGGAGCATAGGGTCTGACACTTCAAAGGCCTCCTCTAAATTGCGAAAAGCCCTGAACGCGCAAAACCAATAAGCTCAAAGCCGAGGCTGAAGTCCTCTATCGAAAGAAGTGGATCTGACTCGATAGAGAGTCTGTGAATAGAAATCCGGCGCCATATATAATTCCTATTATTCTTCGATTTCGAGTCCCGCGAACAATGACGTACCAAATACCGTTCGATCGAGAGCGCTGACGCAACGCCAGGGTGTCACTTCTGATATCACGACAATCAAGAGTAATTAAGGAATCTTTTTGTTGATATTTTTTTTCCATCCCAAGCAAAAAATAATCTACACAAAAGAAAGTATGATGTTTTGTTAAGAAATAATAATGAAGTGTTGGATGAAAGGAAAAAGTTGTTCAAAATGAACAATGACAAAGGAGGAGACGTTGCATGCGGGTGAAAAATAATATGCAACGAGATTGAAATTATTTCAAAGAATTTGTCACATGCCCATTTAGAATGCAAATTGATAAAGTTTCGAATTAGTTTTACGTTACGAACAGCGGCGTCAAATCTCCCAATCATTTTATCTTTGTAAAAAGCACTGTCCTCGAGCTTTCAAGTGCAATTTTTCAATTTATACAATTTAACTTTGTCCGTTTTTCGAGCGCAGATACACGCCCGTTAGTTAGGCTTCTAGATTATTCTAGCTTCATTGGATGAAGCTGTTTGGCGCTTCGCTCGTTTGAATCGCACTGGCATCGTTAACTTTGTGCCAGGAAACTAGAATAATGAATATTCTCTGATGAATGTTAAAAGAATAGTGTAACAATAGGAAATTACCAGCCCTCTCACGTTCTACTGTTACATACGGTCATCAAATTACACAGTCCACTGACACAATCATAATGCCTGATAATTTCCCGACAAATTGCAATTTAAAATGTTTCGTCGACAAACAGGTTGCGAGGAATTTCGCTGCGTTCCAGATAGCGCCGCTGAATGATTGTTTGGATAAATATTTAAACTAGATCGGATTGACTTGTGTCAACAAATTTTTGATCAAATTATCCCCGTCCATCTCACGTGTACGACTAGTTACTCAAATGGCCGGCTTGCTACCTGCGTCCAAGCTCTCCTTTGAGACCTATTGAATTTGCTGCGACCTTCTCTCTCTCTCTCTCTCACGTCTCTACCCTTTTCTTGTCCATCCTAATTTCCTAGCCCTGCTTGTGTTTATCCAGGAAAATCAGAAACGAATAAGCCCCGATAGGCATTACGTCCAATCGATTATTCCATTACATTTAGGAGAGGCCTGCAAGTGATTTTATCTCGACTCCATTCTGACTATTGTTTCATCTTCAATTCAATTTTGTTTCTATTTTTTCTTGCAGGGAAGTCTGGCCAGAAAATGATTGTTTCGGACACAAAGAGATGGCTCAGGAGGAGGAATACTTAGCCCTTCGTCAAATTTTCTTCGCTGACCTGGGCGGTGAGTTTAAAAAAAAAAAAAAAAGATTTGCTTTTTTGTTGTTTTTCATTTTGAAGATATTTTCAAAATGACCATCACAAAATTTAACGACGTCTCAAGACCAAATCATAAATATGCATGAAGATACTGGAAACCTGGTATACCTTATGCTTTTCTCTTTTGCAATTTCCCCAGCGTGTAAATATGATATGCGTACGCTCATCAACCAGGTTATTTAATTTGAGTGGCTTAAAGGGTTAATGCAAATTGTTCCCAGTGAAACATTAGAGCCTCTTTGTCAAGTCTGAAAAATTTTTTTCACGCCCCCCTCCCCCACCTCGTTGGGTCATTAATTCAACGTCTGGTGGATCCGCGCTTAATTAGCAAATTTGCAAAGTTACCCCTCGCCTCTGTTTGCGATTGATTTATACAAAGCAATCGAAACACACCCGTCCTTTTAATATTTTTAATTAACAAGCTGTTTTTCATTGCAACTTTGTGCGCAATGTCGAAGTTTCATTGCTCAAGTTCTTCGTAAATCGTCGGCCCGGCCAATTAAATTAAATTCTTCGCGAGGCTAACTAACTCTCAAGTTTGTGATTATACGTTTCAAAGCGTATATATAAAGCTGTGGCGATCGTTGGAATATTTTTTGCTAGATAAGAAAATAAAAGTGAAATAAAAAATAAGATGGGAAACGTTGATGTTGGATGTGAAAAATGGTCGATGCAAATCAATTTTTTCGCCGAAGCGATTTTCATTTGGCTCTCGGTTCAAAATGGGACGTTTCGCGTTTGGACTGTCACGCGCGGTTATTGTTGTGCAAAAATGAAAAAGCTTAAGACGAATGGCGCTGCTTGTCACGCAGCGTTCTTGCAAAGACATTTTATAATAACCGGGACGTACATCATAACACAATTTAATTAAATGCGCCGCCGGCATTCATTTCGTGCTTCTAATTTATGTATGAACAACTGTGTGCTTTTTTTCAGTCATCTCGCTGTTGTTGTTCGCGTAATATTATTCATTATTTTCTATCGTGTGCTATTAACGAGCTTGCAAAAAATAACGACTTTGTGATTTCAATAAATAAAAGGCTCTACCAACCGCAACAATTTTTATGCCTCAAATATCAAGACGAATGATTGTTTTTCCCCTCATAGACTATAAATTTCAACTTACTGAAAAAAGTTTTCCAATCAATCCTTATTTAATATATATATAAATGAAATTACGTTTGTTTGTTTGTTTTGCACTTTTACAAATAAACTGAACAAAGTTTTTTTTCACATCGGTCATACTCTACGCCCTCTCTGAAGTATCTTAGACTGGTTTAGAGGTGTTTTTAATGAATTAAATTGAAAAAATCTATTTTTATAAAATTATTTTATTTTTTTTTTAATTTTACTAATTTAAAAAAAACTAAATGTAATTTTATTGTATTCCATTTTTTTCTCTTCAAAATCTCCCCCCAAAGGGCATATAACTGTTGTAAATTTTTTGTTTTCTTAAGTCAAAATAAAAAGTAGGGATAATATCAACACCGTTTTCATTTAATGCTCGCCATGAACAGTGAACTGTGTGCTTGATGTTACAAATTTTACACTCGACTGGTTTACGACGAAATCCCATGCAAATTCCTCCAGTCGATATACGAATTCTTCATTCCCTACATGCGTTGCATCGCAATGAAGTTTCATTTATATTGTACTTTTTTAAACAGCAATGACTTGCTATACCGTATTCAAGTCAAATTAAATTTCAAATAAATAATACCACGCGAGCGATAAAAATGTTACTGAAATTGGATCGAAGAAAACAAAATTTTTTATTATTCCTCATGCGCCTGACTGAATATCGATCTTACTACTGTTAATTAAATTTAACGATTATTAAACCGACTGTTTGTTTTTCCATTTTATTTTAAACGATAAACATGAAGAATTTTTCCATTTTTATTTTACGACAGGGATTCATTTACGATGTTAATCTTGATATGCAATGTAATTCGTTGAGTAGTAAAAAACTTGAAAAAAATCCGTTCAAGTCATCTTAAACTATAATCAATTTCAATTTCTCCACGCCGAGCTATTTGGAAGAAAAAAAAAAACGTAAAACCGAATATCATCGAATCATTTATATCGTACGTAATCGATTTGACACGGAAAAAGAGTTGAGCGAGCGGCCTTTTTGCGCGAATAATTTTCGTGATTGTCGTGTGAATGTAATTTTTATTGCATTTAGTTTGAATTGCGGGCGAGCGTAAATTTCACGTCTCCTCGCTTAAGCTCGTTCATCGAACGGCGATATCTCCCACGTGTTCGCATCCCACATCGTTTCCTTTAAGCCTTTTAGTCCAATTACCTCGACTTCGTCTTTCTTATACGATCCTCTCGGATACTCTAACGTTGAATTTCGTTACTGTACGCTTAACTAAGTTATTTCGTTAAATCGGCAACGAATATCGTTTCGCTTAACACAAAAGTCTGCAAAAACATAAATATCTACTACTATTTTTTTTTATCTAATCTTAATTTTCCTTCTTAAGATAAAAAAAAAACAAAAAAAGAACAATACATGAAACAAAATCAACATTAGAATTTACGTTTCTGTAGTTTACTTTTAAAATATTTCAAAATGGTTTTCTTGAAACATGAAAATCATGTAGAACAAAAAATAATTACGAAAATGCGTTTTTTAAAATTTTTTTTTTTTGCGATAAAGAAAACAAAAAAAAATGAATTTTTTGTATTATATTTGAGAGACGAAATGCAATCAGAGAATGATTTCTAACGCCGTCGCCTCAGGCCATTTTGTACATATTTATGTGTGCCTACAAATAACGTAGCTTAGACGTAGCAAATAAAACGCGAATTAAAACTGTTTCAACTTGGGTAATTGTCAGCGACGCGGGATGATATACGCGACGATTATTCATCGTGGCCACGACGGCGGCTTTGCATGATTTACAAAACGGCAACGCCGAAATTAATACTGTTTCTTTTTTGACGTAATATAGTGGGGCCCGGTGACGTCGCGTCTCCGCCGCCGCCGCCGCGCGCGCATTTTAATCTTTTTCACGATTCCGCTCTCTTTCGGTCGCCGAACAACGCGAGCCGCTATCTCGACTGTTATTAAGTATACAAATGGGCGCAGGAGCCTCGTTACTCCGCTGCTTGTTCCTCCCAAGTTATGATTAAAGGTTAACTTCCATGAAATTGCGCCGTGTCTTCGTTATATGCGCTTAACGATTGGTCGTCGTCGACGTCGCATTGCCTTGTTTCACCAATTTTGTGCGTTCGAACGTTACAAATCGCCCGAGTCTCAGACGTTCGGAAATTAATTAATTCGCATCTCGGATTTGAAATTTATCTGATTAAAATAATAACAATAAAAAAAGTATATTGATCATAATTTATATTCACCAATGTTTTGAAAAGTGTGTTGTAAAAAAATTATTTGTCTGAATTTGAATGATTGGTTTTAAATTAACGATTTTGAATAAATCACAAATTTAATTTTCAATTAAGTATTTTATCAATGTTATTAATTCATTTAATGGTTTTTAATCAATTGTTTTCGTTCGTTTTGACATTTTTTCATTTTAGTTCTTTATTATTTTCTGATATATCAACATTTCACGGGCAAATCTGTTTATGCAAAATATGAATTACGATTGAAAACACAACGAGAAAGTGAAAATTTTTCCACTGTATTTTTGTATGCAAATTTTGAAGCATGTAAAGGATTTCGTTCGTTCGTGCGAGATTACACGTTAAACAAAATTGACCCGACCTTTTTGATACCGAAAAACTGCTGCAATTTTATGCCACTGATTTCGCGTCAGTGCAATTCATTACATTTTTCTCTGTGTTTTCTGCGCGTCGGTCGTGGGAATAGCGCAGACCTTGTTATTAGTGTGTCTCAATTGAAAAAAAAAAAAAAAAAAAAAAACAACATTGGTAGACGTTGCTTATCAATTTTTGTATGAGTTGGTAAATTTCATAGCTCAGAATTACGTTACCACTACATTTTTCGTTCTGATGACTAAATAAACAAACACAAGTTTTTTTAACATTTTCGCAAAAACAAACAGTAAATATGTTGAATTAAAATTTTATCAAACACCAAATAAATAAATAAATAACAAAAATGTAGAAAAAAATGATTAAAAGAACACTCTTATATTCGAACAATATGATTTCAAGCGTGACAATTTGTGACATATCAAAGGGCTGAAAACCGGCCTCTGACAAACGGTCGGGAATTTGTCGAGCGCGTTGAAAGTCGGCGCGCAATTTGCAAGCCCCTATGAATCGCAAATAATAAATCAAGCATTAACAGTTTTCGTTAGTCTAATCAGCATCAAAAAATGAAAATCTCTGATTAAAAAGCATCCGTTTCCAATACGCATTACTCTCCATTACATCCCTTGTAAAAGAGGGGGCCGATGAGTATATAATCATGATAAATATTTATTCACATCCGGTCACTGCTCTCGAAAATTGATATCATTTCATTAGCAGAGGTTAGATTAACGATAAATTGTTAAAAAGCGATAAGATTCTTGGGAACGATGATCCGATGGGGGTTGAAGGTTGGAATAGGGGGAGGGGGCCGGTTTTTGATGTTTATGAAATGTTTTAACGAACAATCGCGGGCTCCGATATTGAATTTGACTTTGGCGTTAATCGAGCGCGGCTGCGATAACAGAAGTTGTTATTACCGATGTAAATACGCGCGGCGATTGCGAAAAGTGCGGGATTATTTAAATGGACAAGGCCAATAAAGCGCTGGAAACAAAAACAGAGGAGCGACGAAATGAGAATTAGTAATAAATCAGGGGCTTGATAACGTCCAATGTGCGTTTTTGTTTTCGATGAAGAGTAAACACGGTTGGGCGGACAAAAAACTCGAGAATGAAAATAAAACGGGCAGGACAAATAAAAGCTGGCGATGCTCCGGCGCGCTGAATCATAAATGCGAATCGATGCAATCGACGTGTGTGCCGGGTCGGGCCGTCTCTCTCGCACTCGATAAGCAAAGATGCGAGTGTGTTGAAGTATGCAAACGCAACACGACTGTGAAATAATAATGCATTTGTAACTTGCGTAGAAATTGAATAACAGTCGTGCTTGAATAATATAGATATGTAAATGCAAACCGCGGAGGGCGCAACACGACACAACCGAGATGCCGCCAGCGCTGCAGACGGGATCATTCATATTGTATCCAGACTCGACGGGTTTCGGCATCCGACCCTTATTAACTGTTATGCCGGGCTCTCTGCCGAGCTATCAGTGTCCGTATGTCGGCAGCGCCATCTGAAAGTAATCACAGACACGGGCTTATGTGCTTTTTTAAGTCGAGAAATGAGAGGAGGGAGTCGAAAATTGCCTAATGCGATGCGAGGGAGAGCATAATTCCCCTGATCACGGCGACGTTGTAGACATTTGAATAAGACGCGTAATGTCGAGGGTGGAACTGATGTCGTCTAATAAATTGTTAAACTTGATTCGAGTATGATAAGGCCTTTTTGTTCGCCCGAAAAGGGGCTTTTTTAGCAATATCAAACGCGAATTTGACAGTTCGTTCAAATTAATTAGATTCTTTTTTCTTTAATATTTATTTTCTTACCTTTATTTAACGACTTTTTTTTCATTCATTAAATTAATGGACAAATGTTATTACAATGAAATTGTTAATTAATCTTCGTAATGACAAAACCATTACGGAAATCATTTTTAGTAATTATCCATCGGGATACGTTGATTTATGATTTTAATCTTTTGATTTCCTAAAATTCACCGTATTATCCTACGAGTCTATTTTGTTTATTTATTTATTTTAAGAGCGCCTCTAGCGAACCCCTTTGGCTCATGTAAAATACATTTCAAATTTCATTTATAGAATAGTACCACATCATTGCCAATATTTACGAACTGAAAGATAGATATATAGTAAATTTTATATCTATAGATAATATAAAACAAAGAAATATGAAAACAGGAAAAATCGTAACAGCGAGTAGTTCAATTTAATTAAATAATTTAGTTATGATTTTGAGGAAAAATTGTAACTCAAATTATCAAGGATTAACGATAAGAATAACGGAATTTTTGCCAGTGCAGAAATATAATCTGTGGTATATCATGCGATTTAAATATTATCTCTGTTATAACAAAAAAGTCAACGTTATCTGAGACACTATGCACTATAATATCAGAACGCACGAGTCATTGTATCGTAAAAACCCATATCAGTCCTCGTCCTGGCTATCAAGAATATCTTATTCAATCTGATGTTCCTGCTTGGAACTCCAAGATGCACCAGAGTTAGTTAGTTTGGAACATCGATAAATTGGTTGATAAGTTTGAATAAAAACCTACTAACTTCTCTTAATATGTAACTTCTTTGATCGTTAATGGAAATGGAATATGAATTTATATTCATTTACAATAATGAAGTTAACTTAATTACTGTAAATCATTTCTCTTTAAAAGTCATTTTTTTACTTATCAAAAGAGAGTTTTAATTAAAACAATTTCTTTTTTGAGATCATTTTTCAAATCGGTTGAAAACTGTGGTACCAAACTTATTTTGAATATCGCCCATTTTTATACAAGTTATTAAAAAGTTTACAAACACAAAATATTTGGTTTTATCAAGATCTAATTAAATTTTACTGCTATTCAATTAATCCAAAGTGTTTACTAGTTGCTGTTGCGATTCAAATCTTGATAGTGTCTGGACAACTTTTAGTCCAAATCATCAGTCCAAATCTCCAACTTAGTTCAAACTTTCAACATCCTCGCAACTAATTAGGTCGGTCAAAATTAGAGTAGGATTTTTTTCCCTTTACATAAAGTCATAAAAAAACTGACTCAAAGAGGAATGAAAAATTTTATAAAAATATTAAACTAATATTCGTCGCGAGAGAGCGGACTGCGCGGTGATTTTCACATTCATTTGGTGTCTGAATGGGTCCTCAGTTGGCGTATTGCGTACCGGTTTTCAAAAGACTTCCCAACAGGGCGACATGCACGGTCTGATCCGGCACCTATATTTTGGCATGAAAATTTTAGTCTCGCGTAAGAACTTGTATGGCATTTATGAGGAAAATTCATAACGGCAAAAGCCACGCCGCGGTTGTACGGGATGCGATTCGACGTTTTTGTGCGGGTGCTCCACCACGGGAGACGATTTTGAGTGTGTTTTAATTCTGCGATAAAAACGAGCGACAAAAAGCTAGTCGTGCGCTTCCTCTTTTTGCTCCTTCGTGTTTTGGTTCTCCATTTTATGCTCGTTTATGTTAATCGCAGTTTTTTTGTTCGCAGTAACTTCTTCTCCAGAGTAAACTAAAGTGTCCTTGCGCAAGTTCTCATGAAAAATGGATCATATGATACAATCCTCATCAGATGAGGATACGAAAAGAAAAATCAGAAATTAAATTTCTTCACCTTGAAAATTTTTTATGAGGAAATTGAATAAGGTACTTTTTTTGATTTCCTGCCAAGTTTGTGATTCAATTATAATATAATACAGTCGGCTTTCTTTTTTGCCATGGATTAGACAGGATTAAACTTTTCGCTACAAACAATTTCACGGCGGTTATTTTTCAGTAAACTCCGTCGTAGCGAGAATTAAGTGAATTTGGTATATTTGAGCTTGGGCTCTGGGATCGTTTATGAAATTCTTATTCAAATTTCTCGGCACCGTCATTGCGTGTACATTTTCATACGAGCGGTATAATGTGCTTCGATTGCCATCGTTATATATAATGCATCGCTGATAATGCTTTTGAAGAATCGGTTTTACATTAGAGTTCAGTCTCTTTATTATAAATCAACATTTAGTTTGCCAGCACAAGTTATATCTAAACTGAAATTGCCTGTATTTAATTTGCACTATTCATAACTCATGCCAATTTCTTTTTTATTCAACTAGTAACATTGAAATATTATCCTTTTCCTTTCAAATTTTAACTAGAATATAAATTTAATCTACCATTTAAATTTCAAGTTTTTGTTTGTTGGTTTCTGACACAGATAATGAATTTTGTTACATTCACATTTGAACTAAAAAAAGAGGAGATTGCGAGAAATTGTAATTGGTTAACTCTGGGGCGTTACACCTTCAGTCTGCTGGTGCTTTCAGTCTCGGATGCTTACGACAAATCTCAACTAAGCTAGCATGATCAACGTACGTGGTTGAATTGAAAGTTTCCGAACCGTTAAACACACGTCATGCAAATCAGGGTACTGTAAATTGTTGAGTTTATCGCACGAACCAGTTCAATTCTTCCTCCCTCTCTTTGGTTTTAGTTAAGCATCAGCCCGGCGAAATTATTTACGTGAATTCCTTCTGTATTTCAAACTTGATATAATAATCTCAAAATAACTCAATCTAGTGAGCGTTTTCAACCCAACTGAAAATAACGAACTTAATTTCAACTGATTGACGGAAGATCGGGTACGAAAAAAAAAAAAAAAATTTGTGCGCTTCACGTTTTGTTGCAATAATTGAATTGAGCTTTGAACAGAAGTATGAAGGGAATTGAATAAAAAGAGCGAAGGATACAAAGTAACACAGATTTCATAGAGTGAAATTTTAGTAGTACCACAAGGTGTCGATAGATGGTTCGGTTATTGACAGATCGGCATTGATTTTGTGTCAGGCCAGACAAATCATAATTCCTGCTGCTTTTCGAGTCCAACTTATGTTCCCTTCGACCGTCACTTTTCCATACTGTCAAAAGAAACTTCCTCGTCAATTCAAACACAGGACTCGGATGGGCGAGCAAAACAAAATAGAAAAAAAAATTGGTAACAGGCCTTTTAATTGGCGTGAAAATTCATTGTTCCGACTGCTGACAGATGTAGTCTATAATTACTTTTGTCCTGCGTCTATCACAATAAAAAAAAAAAATTAAAAAAAAAATTGGTGTAAAAATGCTCGTTCCATTTTTTGTTTAATTTGAGTCAAGTTTTGAACTACTATCATTATGAGAAGTAAGTCTCCAAAACGCGTGCATTCTTTGTGCGCTTGCTTGTTTAATATCTTGAAGTGTTGAATTCCTTGTCTGGCACTCTGTAGCCTTTGGCATGCCCCTGCCTTACAATTGCGGATGCTTTCTTCTGTTTCTGTTTTCGTCGGGCGCTGAATTGACTTTGTGATTTGCCTTGTGATTTACTCTTGCACGAACCCTCTCGAAAGGGACAATGACCAGATCCGTTATTAACTGCAAATCCGCCTGGAGCGCACAAACGTCAAATTCCTGACAAACACTCTAAAACACCCTATTTTGCGTTCTTGTTGAAATATTAATCCGATCAAGGCAAAAAAATTTTCCCTTTCAACTTCTCCCTCTGCGACTGTACATGAAAAAAAAATCTAATTTCTTTAATGTTCGTCGTATAGTTGATTCCTCGCGAAAATTCAGCGGCGGAATTTCTCTATCGTGGATCTCTCACTCACTTTCCTTTCATTTTTCTTTTTCATTTACATGCTGAGACGTGCTTTGCACGTATTCCGATTTTAAACTCGGCGATAAATTGTGAACTCGGATGTGCCGATGTTATTAAAAATACATGCCGAGGCTCTACCGGTCGTGTTTTATTTCGTAAATTGAGATGTAAGGTGTTGGAGGTAAATTTTATTGCTAACGTACATTTGGATGTGAAAAATGAAGTTCAGGGGAGGGAAAAAAATGATTACGCCGCGCGTATTTACTCAGTTTGAGATGTCGGGATTGCAACGACATCTGGAGCATCATATATATAATGAAACCACTTAGTCTCGTACAGAGAATCAAAATTTGATAAGTTTGGGGATAAAAGTTTTCTCGTACACGAAGGGGGATATTCACAATCGCAGACGGTAAATGTTTGATGCAAAAGGGCTCTCGAGTGGGAACGCAGGAAAAGGGACTGCGAAAACCATTTAATTCACTTAAATGCACCGGTTATATTTGCGCGTAAATTTCACGTTGTATGAATCCTTTAAAAAAACAATAATCTTCGCCATAAATTCTAACCAGACATTATCTAACCGACAAGGTATTTTTTATTCAAATCTGCAAAAAGGATTTTTTTTTGATCTGTTGAAAGATGCAAAAATCACTTATCAAATAATTCATGATTTCATTTAATCTTTTGTATTTTTTGCAATGCAACATTTTGAGATGTCAATTTTTTGCTTTTCACTAGCAAGTAATTCAAGTAAAAAATTATTTTATTTTATATACTGTACAGAAAATTCGACGCGGACAAGATTAACAACTGATCAAATGAAAAATTCGACTGGCAAATATTTATTTTCAATCAATGCATGATATCTCCTCTCAGCCTTTAGAGAGATAAAAAAAACTGTACTGACCGTTGAGCATTTCCGTCCTCCTTTTTTTTTTCTCAGACTTATTCATATCAGCTTTAGCTTTCAGAATTCGATCTTTTTTCACGTTCCTTTGAATCGGAGCTTTTCATACTTACGCGACTCAGCATCTCTCCTATCAAACGTTTTATTCCCAAGCAAGTTGGGATCTGAATTAATCAAGGAAATGAAACAAGAGAGGGGGGAGACGGGCAGGGGGTTTGTGGAAATAAAACCAACTGATTAACTCGTTGCTCTCAAAACAGTTACACTTTTTGAGACTACAGAAAATGACGTCGTTTTGAGAATCTTAATTGGTCGCTCTCAAAGTGGCGAATAAGCGAAGCGCGCGAATTTAATAAGAGGTGTTTCCAAGAAAGGGTTAGTGTTTTGCATGCGCGTAAAGTCCGCGGAGTAAAATAATTTAATAGAGCTGCAAAGCGTGGACACAAATATTGGGAGAAAAGCAATGTCGGATTTCTGTGCGATTACGCGCCTCGCGTGATAATCAGCGCCGACGTAAAAGTTGGATAAATAATTTGTCATCCTTTAATTATACAAAAGCCCCAGTTTGCAGTGTGCCTCTCGCGACGCGAAATTATATTCCGGTGACTACGATCTTTGTGCCGTCATCCATTTCGTTCTGTTGACTTTGACGAATCATAAATTATATCAAGAGATGCGCTCTGAGTATTTATTAAAAAAATGGCTAAAGAGCCAAGTCGAAGCGCGGCGTTAATTAAACGTTGCCACTGCAAGGGGTTTCTCCTGACGAGAAAACTTTGAAAAAAAAAAAAACGGATGAAAAAAATGGCACTCGAGACGCGAAAAATGGCGGGTGAAAAAAAGGGATGAATTATGGTGACAATAGATAAGAGCAACTCTGGCGAATGTTATTGTAACGTATTGATGGTTCGATTTTAATTTTTCTTTTTGTTTCTTTTGCCAACTTTGATGGCTGACTTTTGTCTCGATTCTCAGCGAATCCTTTGGCTTTTGATAAACCGGTAATAAAGTTTTTAATTAGCCAAGTTTGTTGAATCAGAAATTTATATTTTACGATGTTCGAAAAATAATCCCGTATCGGTTACAATTAATACGGACTTTGTGTAGATGATATAAAAGTGTGTGTGTGTGAAACATTTTATTGAGATGCTTTTTTCTGCTTTTTTTCTTTCTCTTGAGAACGACACGATACTTTAAGCTGTAAAAAAAAAAAAGAAATTTTGCTGCTACGTGAGAATGAATATTAAATGCGTGCATGTATATTAAAGTCTAATAAAACTTGTTTATGAAACATAATCTTATCTATACGAGAGTTCTGCTCGGTTTAGTGCGTCTATTTCGTTCTCGCGATTCGACGTTCATAGAGATTGCAACGTGAGCTACTATAGATCGCGCAAGTTTCAATTATTTTATCAAATTTGAAAAATCGCTATATGAACGATGATTGAATTCTTACGCCTAAAAAATGCATCGAATTTTTTATCAATTTTGAAAAATATGTTTAGACTAAGAAAATTAGTTTTAAAATTTACTTCTATCAACTATCATTTATTAGATGCTTCATTTTTTCAAAAGAAAAAATCCTCGATCTTTTTTTATATTCAAATTGTAAGGGTTTTGTGGTAACGTACCTTAAATTTCTGGATAAATGAATTAACAATACAATGTGATTCAAGAAAAGAAAAAATATTTTATACAGTATTTTACTCATGAAAACTGTTGATGAAAAATGTTGTACAAAAATAATTTTTACATCGAGACTATGAATTTCTTTCACAACCCTCAAGAGGATTAAAAAACATCATTTTTAGATTCATTATTTTAGGCTTTTTGAAACTTTTTAGGTTTTTTGAAAGTTTCATTATGGTTCAAGAACAAAACGCCTTTTTAAAATACAAAACTATTATAAAAGATTCTAAACTTTTTTTTTTAGGTAGCCCGAAACCCCACTTTAACAACGGATTTTTTAAAAATTCCATCTAAAAAAATTGGGTCTGTCAGACTATATGAACTCTTCAGGGTTAATAATGAATTTCCAAATTCATCTCTCGGTGTTTTTGTAACTTGTTTCTATTAGTTTAATAATCTAGAATCTGTGAGAACAACAAAACTTGTTCTCAAGAATCATGCAATTTATTATGTTTCCGTGATTGTTGCGTACATGATTAACGTGGAAACTGTTACTCTTTGGACTGCAGTCTTTGACTTCTCTCGGGAAATAATAATAATTGTCGACTCCTTTATTACGCTTCTCATGAAAGTTGAGCACTCACTTGACAGCACACTGTGTCGAGCACTTATGCGCAGATCTATTTTACCTTCAAGCTCTCCTTTGCTCGTTACAATAAAAAAAAATGAAAATAATCTAACATGAAAAGTGTGTTGGCGTCCTTGTCGCTGACAAAACCCGCGACAAAAAGGTGATCTCAAGTTGTTATAATTGAGTAATTTACTTTCAATTACGGCCTGAGTCGCTTAAGCCGGTTCATTCGATTGTTACAAAAAGCACTTCTCCGTGTTTGATCTCGAAATGATGGAGTTTAAGTTCTCTCTCTCTCACTGAAGAATGTGTTTTGTTTCCGCGCCGGGAGCCTGTTTATTAGCCGTTCAACTCGTAATTGATAACAAAAAGTGCAGATACCGTTGTTACCCAATTAACATCACAATGATTCGTTAATTATTTACCAGTCGTTTCGTGTTTTGCAGTATACATTCGATTACGCTGTTTGCGTGTTCCCTGTCGCCGATATGCATTTCCTTTGATTTCCATACAAATGATATTCGTGATATTATGTTACGTCGATCGCAAGTTTGTTCTCGTTAATGGATTACATTAAGTCAAATTATTCATTTAGATATTACTTACCTGAAATGTTTGTCCAGGAGTGAAACAAAAATATTCTAAGAGAGACATTAAATCAAATGAGATACAAAACAATTTTAGACTTGAAACATTTGTTTATTAAAAAAAAAAAACAACAGAATTAACAGTTTTTGTTTTTAAAAACAAAACTTCTTTATGTAAAAAAAAGGGCTTTTCAAATTGATTCATAACTTGGATGACGCACTAGGAAGGTTGTTTATACGTGTTAGAATTTGCAAAGCTCCATGGCAGATTTACAAGTTATTAATTTCTCATCAACAGTCTGTGAAAATGTTGCCAGTTCGATGCACTTTGAGGGTGCTTACTCGGTATTTATTACCGCAAATAATTCATGCCGTTGTAATACTGTTTTTGGGGGAAAATATTAGTTATTGATTGAAAGGGAAACTCGACTTTTGCCAGCAGTTAATGTTATCCTGCATACAAAATTTATCCTTTTTTTTGTCCAATCGTCTTTTTGTTTTTCTCATACAAAATTATATCATTTTTAGATAATTTAGATAATTTTAGATAAATTTTAAAGTAAGATCATTTAGAGATCTTATGGTTTTTAAGATTAAGAGGTGAAAAAATTGCAGTTTATAATTATGTTGCTACATCACTCGAAATGCAATGTGGATCTCACCTCTTGTCGCTTTTGAATGTTTCAATCGATATCTATATCTAAAACGAGCGATTGAGTTTCAAATATAAATATGGGAGATTAAATAGATAAAAAATTTACTTCATTAGTTTACTCATTTTATAATAAAAATTGTATTGATTTTAATTTCAAACTTGAAAAAAATATACGATAAATAGGAATTGCAACTGATGAAAATGATTGGCAATGTAAATAATAAAAATGAACGTTTGCATTACTTTGTGCTTTCATTTAATTTAGTACTATGAATTAGTTGACCTGGAGAGTAACTGAAATAGTATAATAGAGAATTTTATTGCGCATTGATTAAATCGGTACATTAAAATCACAGTTTATTTTGCTTCGAAAACGGTATTGCATTTTCACACAAAGTGAATTTAAGTTCAAGTAATTTAAAACATTCAAAAGGACAAAAATAAGTTTTTATTAAAAAAAAAAAAAAAATGAATAAATAAAACGTTGCGTTTAATATTGAACGGTCGGAAACACAACAATGAAAAGTTTTTATTTCAAAAAATAGTGTTTCATTCAATATTGAACTTTAATTGACTTTAGCATTAAAAAGGGTGGCATTTTATCGTCATCAGATCAGAGGCGCTTTTCATATTTACCCGCGGTATTATTTTTTTAACCCCAACTCAATTCGAGCTTCCCTTTCATATTCATATAAGTTTCGAATAAAATTACAGAATATTTCCCACGTCAGACTTCAGTGATCAAAATTGGCTCTCGTTATAAAATACATTTTTCGCTATATACGTGCTCGAAGAATTTCTCCCTACGTATAATCCAGCGAGAGTGATATAATTAGTGGCGAACGGTGAATCTCCACAAAGAGATGAAAAATCCGGACTCATAACTCGCGTGATCATGTCAAAATATTCCTATCGGTTGTTCAATTATTCTAATATAGAATCTCGTATCGAGCGCGTTGAATAATGCATGAACGGGAGCCGACTGTTGTTAAAATATCAAAGTTGATGTTCTATCCGAAAAAAGAATCGCAGCAAAGTGCAGCAGAAGCACCACGGGAGGCAACATTTTTTGTTTGTTGCACCGCGGATGTAACGAGCGCGAATATGGCAGAGCTTTTTCGGGGGTTCATCGATCGGGACCATCATGACCACGAGAAACTTGCAGCTACCGGCAACCCCTATAGTTCTCCACAAAACTCGAGTTGCCGTTTCTCTCCAAACCAAACAATCTTCTCAATCTACAAACTGGCGTTGTGTCTCTTATCTTCGAACAGCTGATCTTTTAAGTGGCCTATTTCATCGTATTTACTCGAACTGGGCGAATTTCTTCAACGTCGAGAGAGCAGCAAACATTTTCGCTGTTATTTCATGCAAAAGAACAAAGAAAAACGAAAATGAAAAAAAAAAGGTTATTGGAAGAAGAAAAAAAGTAAAATAAGATGAAAGAAAAGTGGTGCAGCTGATAATTGTAGTAACGAAGATGTTCGTGATCGCTGGTGAACGAGGTCGGATCGAAAAGAAAAGTCGGATCAATTTTAACTTTGTAAATATGCTTGGCAATTGAATGTTTTTTTTTATCAAAAAGAAAAAGTGTGTGCGATGCCTTCAATTTCAGTACCGTGACTGTGTTTCGTATGGCACTGCTTTTGATAACGCGAGGCACGACAACGTAGGTGCAATTACACAAATTGCTGCTCGACATTTAATGAGTTTGTAATAGGATCGTGCTTTTGATCGACGAAGTCAATTACAAAATTACTCCTGCATGAAATCGTATCGGGAGGGAAAAAAGGGTCAAAATGAACGGACCAAAAAAGTAAAAAGAAAGATAGAAAGGGTGTACAAGCCGGCCGGCGCAGTGAAAAATTGATCCCAGTCGGAGCGCGTGCATCGACGGAACGTGACGAAAATGAAGTTCGAAAGAATGAAACTGCGTTGATTACTCTTTGTACATCATTTTTATTAATCCATCGTTATTTTTGACACAAGTTTTGTTTTGTTTTTTTTTTTTATTTTTAAGAAAGATAATATCTAGTCTTTTTGCTCATCTGTGTTTTCTTTTTTTTCTCACTCTCTCTCATCTTTTGCATTTAATTTATGTAAACCTTTTTGTTGCATCCCTGTCGAAGGAGGAGTTGGCAGTTCGCCAAGCCGGCGAAAATCACGTCGTGTCCCGGGGCGCGCAACAATTTTTTCGCGCGATACGTGGACAGCGCCCTGGTCCCCAGGTGCATCAATCATCGGTGGATCCACGTCTCACCATCGATCAGTCTTAACACCGTTGAGTCGCAGGAGCCGCCCGGAGGAGGACCGTTCCATTTATTGTCACTGTGAAAGATTTCCACCGCGTTATGTACAAGAAAAAAAAACATCCATCCTTTCACCAGAGTTCCGTCGTCGGCGTCAGCGAGTGCACCTCGATGTTCTCGTGCCGGTGGTACTTGTCGCGGCGACTCGCCCGACGTGACAGCAGAACCGTGAGCGCGGCCGCCGCAGTGAGGGCGGCCCCGGCGAGCACCAGCATGCCCGGATGCGGCCCGGCGGAAAAAGGTTCGGGCGCCATGCGCGCTCCGGGGTCCGTGACCTTGGCATTCAATTCCTCGGCGATGGTGTTGCCAATGTCGGAGTGGTCCGAGGTGGAGAGGAAGACTCGTTTGAAGGCGCGCAGCTCGGGCAGTTCCGTGGTGGTGCCCGGGGACCCGGCGACCTCGACCGTGGTTCGCGCAGCCACGGAGGTACGCGGAGTCGGCGTCGCGGAGTCGGTTGTAATTCCGGCCGCGTCACTGGTAACATCTGTCGCCTGTCGGGATATTGGAGTCGCGTCGGAAATGGATATCTGCGTGCTGGAAGACATTGATGGATTCGATGTTATCTGCGGCTGTATCGTCGTTGTCGGGACAATTGATGGCAGCTCGTGCAAACATTTGCCGGCGAGCTCGTGCGGCGTGGCGCAACGTGACCTCGGCAGGATCTCCGTGTGCTGTCGCAACCAGTCGCCGAGCCAGAATTGCTCCAGCGTGCAGTTCCAATCGTTGCCGGCTAATCCGAGGCTCCGCAACTGGGGCATCACGTACGTGAGATCCAGCCTGATGTGGGAGATGTTGGTGTATGACAGGTCGAGGATTTCCAGGCTCTTGCACGCCGACAGGGCCGCGTCGTCCATGAGTAATTGGCCGGCGAGGATCGGGCTGTGGGAAACGTCCAGGAGCTGTAACCTCTCTGGCGCGGGAACGGGGAAGGCCATGTCGCCCTCGGCCCCGTGATCCTCCAGCTGACTCAGACCGGACATCTTTAAAATTGCCAGGTTGTTCGGCCCGGTGAACGCGTTCACGGACAGGAGCTTGATGGGGTTATTGGAAATGTCAAGCATGTGGAGCGCGGGCAGCTGGCCGAGCGAGCCCTCGTCCATCGTCGAGATTGCGTTATCGTTCAATGACAGATTTCGCAGATTGTAGAGCCCTTGCAGGTCGGTGAATCGCACGACCCCGATGGCATTCCGCGATAGGTCCAAGCTGATCAGGCTGCTGGGCAGGCTGCGTGGGACGCCGGGCAAGACGTTGCCGGAAATGTCGAGGTCTTCGAGGACCTCCAGTCGACCCAGCGCGTCCTCCTCCACTGTCGTCAACCGGTTATTCGACAAGTCTAGAAGTCTCAGCAGAGGGTAACTGTCCAGGTCCCCACCTCTGATGGACATCAGCTTGTTGCCTGCCAATCGAAGCGCCCGAACGGACCTCGTGAGAGCGGCGGGCACCCTGACCAGACCCGTTCGCGAGGCGTCGACAGTCTCCAGTCTTCTTCCAGTTCCCAGGAGAAGAGAGACATCTCGTTCCCTCAGGGGATTTTCTGCCAGTCTTAGAACTGACAGTCCCGGGAGAGGTTGCAGTACCCCGGAAGCTGCCTTTGCCAGGCCGTTTCTGGAGACGTCGAGTTCCCGAAGCCGAGTAAGCGTCTCGAACCAACTGGCGCCGAGGACCTGCAATTTGTTCCCGCTGAGGTCCAACTTCTGGAGGGCGTCCAGGGGCGTGAGAGCCCCACTCGGCAGGGTGTCCAGCTGATTGTTAGCCAGGTCCAGATCTTCCAGGTTGGTGAGACCCTCGAAGCCCCTCTCGTTGATCTTGGAGATCACATTGCTCCGCAGCCGCAACCAAAGCAGACCGCCAAAAGTGCTGAAGGACTCGGGTTCGATCTCCTCGAGTTGATTGTTCGACAGGTCGAGGACCGTGAGGTTGCTCAGGACGAGGTAGCCGTCCTCTCCGATTGCCTCGTGTACGTCCGCGAAGTGGTTGAACGAGAGGTTCAGATGCCGCAGAGCCTCGCAACTGACCCACGAGACGTTGAGTGAACACAGGGAGGAATTGACCAAGGCGAGGGAGCTCAGGCTGACCGTGCTGTTCTGCAGGTGGTCGAAGAGGTTCGCGACCCCGAACTCGTCGGTGGCGTTGAGCCCGAGGTGACTGACATCGGTGAGCTGCGCGTCGCCGAACACCGTCTTACCGTAACACACGACTTGTTGGAACTTGCCCTCGGTGTGACACTTGCACAGATCGGGGCACCCGCTCGCCATCGAGGCGAGCAGCAGCGTCAGCAACCACATATCAACCTGTCACGCGAGCCGTCACATCTTGACCTGTACCGGTACTGTTTTGCGATGCTTTGTTGCCCAGCCTCCCGACCAGCGAACACTGTGCACAGGGACCACTAATCGTCATCTATCCCAGAAGGATCGACTAACACTGCGCGCGCCAGCGTCAGCGCTTACATACCTGCCCCTCTTCCGCATTCACAGAATGAGACAGGGGCGACCGACGCAAGCGCGCCCTATCTGCTCTCGAGCGTCCGCCCGCCACTTCCTCTCCACATTTTCTCGCTGCTCTTCGCGCGTTCCTTCTTCTTTCACCTTCGCCCTCCCCCTTACTTCCGGCCGCCTTTCCTTCCTTCCTTCGCCAATCCCTCGCTTGATCCTCCGCTTTTAAGCTTTCTTTCATTTGCCTTTCTCTCTTTTCTCGCTGTCTTCTACCGACTTCTTTTTCTCTTTTTTTTTCTTCGCCTCTTTTCTCTAACTTTTCACACGAATGAGGACCCAGAATTGCAAATTCTGAAAGCAGCCGCTCGCGCGCAAGGCGAACCGGTTCCCAGTCGATAATTATACAGGAAACGATTCCTCGATGGCTTTTATTTATTTTTTTTTTTTTGCAGATTTCATTCTGCGATAGAAAAGTTTGCCAGATAAGAGGGACGGCCAATATTCAAAGCTTTGGGAGTCGGATAAATTTTGGGCTCGCGAGAGGTTGGAGAATGGTATGCGAGTGTGAGGGTTATTGTTTTGAATTTGGATTTAAAAAATATTTGCCCCAAGTTTTTCATATCTGCTTCGCCGCGGCAAAGTTTGTTCTTTGAAATAAAGGCATCGGTCTGACCTTGTTTTTTATGCGCTAACTTTTACATACTTTTATATCTGCGGGAAGTAAAGTTATTAAAAGTGTTATTTAGATGGTACCGCTTTCCAAACGTACATTTTTCTTTGTTTAATTAAAAAAACCCTCAACTTTTTAAATTGAATTTCTACTTTTTAATTTGAAAAGATAAACAGTCCTGTTTACAGAAACCAAACAATCTTTGGTTTTTCATCCCCGGTCGGTTTAATTAACCCGTAGCTGGTGTAGAATAGATCAAAAATAAAAAAAAAAAAATAAATGAAATAAAACATAATAATATAAATAAAACAAAAAAAATAAAACACTTGACAACAATAAATGAGGTTTCCTTTAAAATCAAACGTTCGTTAATAAAATATATAGATTACAAGTGCAACTTTTCGATGACTGTCTCTTACAATTATTGGAAAAACCAACCCAACAAGCCATCGCGTTTTGCCACACACGCTCGATATTAATTTCCTTCAATATAAACACCAAGAGAGAAAATTTTCCCTTTCATTAGAACGTCATTTTGATCAACGAAAGGAATTTGACAAGGTATCGAAAATTGATTTGAAAGATATTTGACAAAAAACAAGGAATTTAATTTTCGTCCGAAATGCTATTTGATATTTAATAAAAACAGGGCTAAGCCAGTTCGTAGTTACATTTTAAGCTTATCATTATGTGATGCCTAAAAAATGTGCCTTACCAACTTCTTTTTTGCAAAGTTCATTTCAACTCTCAGGTTATTAAACCAACTTTTTATCACCAGCCGTAAAATACTTATAATTAGCGTAATGAATTTTTTCTCTAATTTTAATGTAATTTCCACTACCACTATTTTCGCCCGAAATCAAAAACCGATTACTTACCCTCACACCCTACGACCGGTGTGATAGTTTAATGTGTGACGAATTCAAGTTGATGAGACACATTTAATGGCCTGCTTTAAGGTATTTTAAATCTGTTTAATGCCGGGCAATTTGTGTGGCCAATTTCGTACCGAGAGGCAATTTCAAATTGTTCATTTTATTTCGCTGCTTTATTGTGGCCAATTACTTTTATCATTGCTCAATCAAATGATAAATAAAAGTTTTCCCTCAATTTTTTTCTTTATTCTTTTTTATGTTTTGTTTGTCTCTTAACATGAAAAATATCAAACGTCAAAAAAAAAATATTGTTTGATAAAATTTACCGACTGTGATTTAGAACGACAATTTACAGAAACATTCTTCAACGCTTTTCAGCGATAAAATTTAACTGTGTTGTAAAACGCAAAGACCTAAGATTGATTTGGTCCGGTGAGAGATTTGCAATCCGCTTTAAGGTTTCTTCGGCGAGGATAGAAAAGCTTTTCCCGCGGATTTTCTTCGTAATTAAAGTATGTTTATTGATTCACCTATAGCTGCGTTCTGAATATCACCCTTCTAGACAGCCTTTATTCAAACTTTTGACAAGAACTAATTGAATTGAATGTGAAAATACTTTTTTGGCCATAAATATAAAAAAATTAACTCCGTGAATTATCATTTTTTCAAACTTGACTATAAATTTCAAAAGTTTATTTTTGAATAATCCTGTAAGAATAGCCCCCAAGCTATCCTAGCAGGTTAAATTAGGAAGGATTTAAGCTAACTAGTGCAGAAGTGCTTTTCATAAAAAAAAAAAAAAAAAAAAAAAAAAAAAAAAAAAAAAAAAAAAAAAAAAAAAAAAAAAAAAAAAAAAAAAAAAAAAAAAAAAAAAAAAAACAGAAAAACGAACAAAATATGCTTAGATAAAAATTGAGTTAGTGAGATGGCGCGCGTTTCCTTTATTGCATAGTTTGCACACATCGTCGTGACTATATTGAAACGATATCTCGGAGGCTCAGCGAAATCATTGCACTCGACCACGTTGAAGCTCAACCTATTTGACATATCCCCTGACTTGAGATTTGTTCGTATTTACCTGTCAAACAGTCGAGTGGGAAAACACGTAAACATTCATCTTTGGTTCTCATTTTCTCCTCCTTTTTTTCTGATGTCTTGAAATATTCACGTTTGAATGATGCGAAAAGAGGAGAGAACGCATGAATCGGACAGTAGAAAGATGCAAGTTTGGTCGGACAAAAAAGAGATTTCAAATGAAGCGACTGAAGAGATGAAGAAACACAATTACTGGAAACGATTATTGTTGAACATACGTTTCGCTATATCGCATCCAAGCTCATTTCGTTCGTCCTTGTTGGAAAATAATATCCCAGTCGATTACGTTTTGCAGTGTCCGTGGGAGAAAAGAACAACAATAAAAAAGAGACATTCAATAACTGGAGATGGCATTGTGTTTGAAGCTCAACTGCACATATCGACCCAGATTATTCTAAAAGACATGCAAGTCTGAGAAATCTAGTATGGAAATCTAGTTTTCCAATCATTCTCACATTTTTAGGGATACAAAAAAAAAAAGAAAGTGACTCGAGAGCTGTTTCGTCGAAATAATAGTCAAATTCTCCAAGCGAAAGAATATAGAATGAAACAAATCAGCGAGAGGGATATACGAATCCGAAATGCATCGATTAACAATGGGACTTGAACTTATGAGCCGAGTTTGAGTAGTGAAGATATTTCGGCAGAGTGCCAAAACGAATTTTACACCCTATCGAAAAGGAAAGAGAGGCCATAAGAAGCAAAGTGTAAAATTGGCTGTTAGTTTCGCGCAAAATGAAATTGTATTCCACGATCGAGTTTTCACGGAGATTTTAATCCTCATTATCATTTTAATCAAACTACAAATTATCGTGGTATATATTTTTTATTATTCTTTTTTTGAATAAAACAAAAATGAAAATTTTAATATTCTTTAAGAAAAATTGAAAAGCAGAGGATGAGGAGAAATTGGTGTTTATTATGGATGGAAATCACGCGGGAAGCATTTTAATAATACAGTGCGTTGAATTTTATAACAAGATTTCTCTACTTTTTGTTCGCCTTGTGGTAAAATCTGGTAATAGAACGTCCCGGGGAAAACGTGGACACCTTATTTTGATGAATACATAACCTACGATGTTAGCGCCTCTGGCTGACAGCAACATCATTTCACAACGGAAAGACCTTCGCCAACATTTTTAGCCGTCACTTATTTCTACGTGTGTGCGAGAGAGTGTACACATCCTCGGTGCGCTTTTATATCAATTTTTATCCAATTTTCTGAGCTTTCTTGAATATCCAAATAGCAAAAAATCCTTCAATATCAAATTTAAAAATAATAAGTGAGCAACTTTCACTTGTTATTATGTCAACAATAATTTCATTTGTTGCACTCAAATAAATGTTGGGATCTTTTTTTTTAACAATATCTCTTTTTCATTTTTAAAACATTTGATTTTAATTACGTTTTGAAGTGAATTTAAAAAATAAAAAAAAATAATATATTGTCACAGTAATACCACCGCGTTAACGAGTACGGGAATTGTTATTCGTAATGTTTGGCGGCAAATTTTCGCGGGTGGCAATTTTCGTGTATTCTTGGGGTCCAAGTTGGCGAAGTTACTTTTACGAGAGCGCCGGGCAAATGTAAATGGCCTGGGACGAGAAACAGAGCGCATCAGGAGACTGCTTGAGTTTGTAATTGCAGCGGGCTTTAACGCGTCGCTGATGTCCGATGGCACCCGGGACTCGAGTAATGGCTTCGAACCTTCCCCCTTCCCTCCCCCTGCTTCCCCGGATAGAGCGCTCGTTTCTCGAAAAGACAATGTAAAAAAGACAGGCCGAGTTAAAAGTATTACGTAGTAAGCGTTTTTGTCGACTTTTCATTATTCTTGCGATCAAAATGGTCTGTCATTGCGGATAATAAAGCCGATAAAAAGAAGTGAGAAATTCAGTTCTCAGAGAAAATAATGAGCGGAGTAACGAGCCCGTGAGAGGATTCTTTTCCAGTGCTCGTCCGATTATTCCGGTAAAATATTATCTCACAGTTTCGTGAGTGAAATTTCTTGCACGAGAGAAAGAAAAGAAAAAGAAGGAAAAGAAACGGAATTAACCTCCACTTTTAGACGCCGAGCCGTTACTTTTGTCACCTGCTCATTCACATGCGGACTTGCACCAAATGGCGTCATTAAATTTTCAATTTTATGACATGTTACGTGTAGACAATTTTTAAGCCTGTCATAACAGCTTCTCAAGCGAGAAATGAAGGTTATCAACAAGTTTCAAATTTCGAATTTTAATTGACCAACATTTTTTATATCTTTGTTTCTTTATTTGTTTGTTTATTTTTTAATGTATACTGAATGAGATATATTTTTGATCTTGATCTGGTCATATTTTCGGTGTATTATTTTGATGGTTTGAAAAGAACTTTGTGGGGTGAACTGTGACCCACATATCGGTCATGAATTCGGTCTTGAGAGTCTTGTCAGTTGGGTCATTGGAAAAGCATAAGCTCCATCAATTCGAAATAGAAATTACATCTAATTTAACGAGGCAATCAGGTTAAAAGCGTCACATTCCGAATCAACGTTTGATTTAGAAGCTATTCCGTACAGTTAACTGGACGGGAAATAAGGGAACTTGATCAAGACAATATCGACGCCATAATTTAGTTCTGACTGACGGTGCTAATACATGACTATTACAATGGTTGGAATACGTCGACAAAAAATCAACATGCGAAGCAGATTTAACCTTCCTAAAATTGTATAAAAATATTGTACAGTTGTAATATCAATCGCACAACATTTTTATATATTAATTAATATCGTACTAATTGTAAAAACAAAGAAGAAAGAATAGGCAATTGTTGTAGTCTAATTTTGATTCAAAATTTTTTTTCCTATTGAAAAGTTCCTTTTTAGGTGTAAAAAAATGAAGAGTGAAACAATTAAAATGGAATGATCTTGATTTGGTATCCTATCAAACACATAATAACAAATTCATGTGGTTTGCAATAGTTTGCAACTGACCATTAAAAGCCGAGCCCATTAAGGAAAGGTATAAAACTGCACAGCAAACCGAACTTATAATTACTTTTCGCATCTGTGACATGGCTCGACCGCTCATTTAGGTACCCCTGGCAATTCGAAAGTTATGCCACATCGCGAAATTGAATTATCTCCAAACATTTCAGATTGCTAGACATCATACGACCAATTTGATTACACCAGTCTGGCAACTCGCATTACCGAATAGCAAACGCTCTTGTAATTTTTTCACTCCTCCCCCAAAATTTTTTTATCATGAAAATTCTCAACCTCATCTTGGCATTAAACATTTTTTTCGATGCTTAGTCTCACGGAGTATACACATGCAAAAGTTGGAATATAGTGTTCGCTGTCATAAAGCATGAGGAAAACGACCATTACGTGACCAGAGTGAGGGCATAAAAATTTGTTCACTGCCACGCTGAAAAGCGTTTTTATTTCCGAACTTACATCAAAGTCATTGGAATATGAAATAACATTTCTCAAAGGTTGGAAATTACGATGCGCTGAAAAAAAAAAAAAAAAAAAAAAAAAAAGAGAGCCGGTGGTGAAGGAAGAAAACTGAAATGTTATTAACAATCTCGGGACGAATGATAAATACTGATTTGTATCGGTTCAACGTAAATATTGCGTCTCAACTTGATCACATCGTCGGGGAAATAGGATAAAAGGCTTCACGTTTCAGATCAAGGATTTGATTTTGGGCTCCGCCCTTATCGGCTCTCTTCAGTCGCCTATCCTCTGGCAAGTCAACGTTAATGTCTGTATTGATAGCATCAAAAAAGCAATTTTCTTCCTCGCAGAAATATGTGAGTGTCATAAACATATCCTCTCCTCCTCTCGAGTTGTTTTGAAATCTTATTCCGATCCGACATTAATTGTACGGGGAGGCTTTCGCGCTGTAATCGTGTGCAAGGGAGAAAATTAATCGCACGGCTTTATGATATTCATTTATCTCAGAATTTCAATCACGAACTTGCGCTCGGGAGCAAAATGCTGAAATAACACTGCAATCATAGCCGGCGAATAAGCTTTATTAATTGGAAGCTTATCAAAAACTAATTGAAGTACAAACTTTCGATTCGGTTAGTCGAATTTGTAATTAGACTTCAACTTGTTTGATTTTGCATGGAGGGATTCAACTGAAATCGACACTTTGCAGCTGCTAAAAGTTATCATCTTTCAACAGCAGCATCGAAATCAAAATGTTCATTTTTAAACGTCGGTTTTTACTTGAACATTTTTTTTAATGAGCGTTAAAAATTTTTTGATCATTGCAATTAACTGTTAGTTATAAAATGTCATTTTTACAGTTTCGCTAAAATCATCTAAATGGAATATTTTGATCGTGAAATGAAATTAAATTTGATGCCAGACGGGAAACACTGATTAGAAATAGTATGCTTATTGAAAAATATTAAATCAAATTTTGGAATTGAATTTATGACAATGACATGGAGAAAAGCACAATCAGCAGAAAGCGCATGGCAGACAAAGCACACTTGTGAGAGGAATTCGGTACTTTTAATTTCCTGTCAAGAGATTGAAATATCATTGACGACATGCACACGAAGCATAACCATAAGGAGGAAAGTTCGTTTAATATTTGCGTAAGCATGAAACGTGTGAGTGTTCTCGAGGTTTGGACTCGATAGCATTTCCCATACGTAACAAGATTGGAGAAAACATATATAGCAGATTCGTATCGACGAGTTGTCTCTCCGCGTCAGCACGATCAACGAGCATCGTCAAACATAACTGTAAAGACTACACACTAAATTCAAATCTAAACTCACTCAAGTTAAAAAAAATAAAAAAAAAAGAAAGATGAAAAAAAAAAACGTTCTCCTCTCTATTTATGTTCATTCCAAACTCGACTTCAAAATTTGAATATCTAATTTGCGCAAAGCGGATTAGTCGGTCGGGGCGAGATGCAAAAATCGAGTTTTATTTATGCGCCGGGAGGGGAAAAAAACGCTAATCGGGAGGATTAAAAATTGTTGATTAATCGCGCGGTTTTATCCGAGGCCGAGGGAAAAACGCGGTTAATGAATTTCGCACCTATCCTGGCGCCGGCACGTTGTTTCGCCAATTCAGCCCCATTTTTCATGCAAATGATAATTTTCTTGCCGCGCGATGAATAAAGGCCCCCGCGATAAAGGAATTGCGAAATGGAATAGGTGGCAGATACAAATGTACTGGGCGATGAGTAAGAGGGAACAAAGGTGTCTGAGGTGTCATTTGATATCGCAGGATGTAGTGGCGCAGACCGAAGGGAAGACCCGCGAAGAAAGGAGCAAGAAAACGCGCCGTCGAGACGTGCGTTATACACGCCAAGTGGATTCCATAGATACCTGTCATAAAGAAAGACCCCTTTTTACCTATCTCCAAATCGCGTAATATCTCTTTCCCTCATTCTCTTAACTTTTTTTCAATTTCCTCGACTTCCGCGTGCATTTTTCTACACAATTTCGTTGAATCTATTTTGGTGCGCTTTTTTGGAGTTTTATTTTTGCGAATTATATTAATGGACTCGGTTCAATTTGAAAGTGCAGCGAAATCCCAAAAATGAGAGGATTAAAACATTTGTTCGAATATAGAGGGATTAATATTTGATGACCAAATCATTTTCAATTTCTGGAAAGAAAACTAATTAACATCTTGGAAAACTTTGCACTTTAAACTTGTACTCAATGGTTTTTCACTTTTTAATTCAAACTCACGTACGCTACTTCCAAGAACAAAAATGAGCATTTTTTTGGCAAAGAAGAACGTTCTTTGTCGAACGATAACAATTGAGACGTAAAATACCCGATGTTTTATTTTAAGTTTGCCTTTTTTTTCCCTCGTGGCAAAATATATTCGCGTTGATGCAAATCGTAATCTTTGTTCAGCAAAAATATGGAATATCCGCGTGTTCGCGATGCATGACGTAGATCAGAAATTCCGGAGTTTGTTTTCTCTCACAAATTTTGCCTGGCTGACGAGATAAACATAATTTTAACAACGGTTCTTTTTACTCGAATGTCGAAGAATAGACTTAAAAATAATTGTTTAACCAACGTTTCGCGTTTATATACGAATTTTGATCATAAAGTTATGTATCACGTGATTCGTCAAAATCATCTCCACTTCTCAATAACAAGAGCAGCTTTCAATCATAAAAATTGAATTCATCGTAATAGTTCGGCGGATATGATTTATCTCGCGGGGGCGTTCAATTGAAGTTTGAGTCTGAGCGGCTAGTGACTAATGCAAAATTCCATAAAAGTTAGACGGTGAACTCGGCGGTCTGTCGTTTCTACCGGGATCATTCGTCAGACGAATTGCTGAAGTCTGGTGATGTCTTTCCCCTGACAGCAACGCCAATAAGTGGCGCGACTTGCGCAACCTTATTATTCATGGCAAGTCCGCTGCCTGCATGTGTGCACTCCTTCCGGCTTTAGTAGTCCCTGAAGGCCTCCGATAAACAGCTTCCGCTGCTCGCATCATGCAAGAACAATCGATTCGATATACCCTTGTTATTTTATGAATTTTATACTATCCAAGTTAAAGGTCACATCTTCACTGAGAAAACATATTCCATCAAGCGAAGTAAATTTTTCATGAAGAAATAATAAACAGTACTATTTTTAGTGTAAACAAAATTACTTGTCTCATTCAGTTAATTAAATTAAATTAAATTAAATATTAAGAAATTTATATATTGTTGTAAATAGTAAAAAATATTCTAGTTTCAATGAAAATTATTGAATTTTTGACATCAAATGAACACTGAAATACCTTCAAATGGATAAGGTTGGGAAAATGCATAAAATAAAAAATAAAAAATACGATCGGTTAAAAATTCCAAACACTGTGAAAAAAGATTCATAACTGTTATGCATATTTCATAAGATTTATAAAATAATGCGATCAGATCGCCCTAATCATTTTCCAAATTTAGATTTTAAATTCTGTTGTAACATGTTTAGATATTCGTTTATTTACTTTCTGTTTGAAGAACAACGAATGTAAAATGAATTACGTGAACTGTATTATTGGCAGAGGTAACTTTGTTTATCCAATATTCTGCGTTTCAAACTAAAACTAAAAATATTTTCACTCTAAACTTTACATGAGGACGGACTCGTGTATTAATGAATGAACATGGAAATAATGTTGTTTGTTCTAAAGAAATTCTATTTTTAAATTTTAATTAAACTTCGATGAAACGTTCTACATGAAAATTATGTCAGCTTAATTATTATCTCCGTGCTCAGCAGAAGCTAGTAAAAAATTTAGGTTAATTACAACTGAATAAAAAAAGATCGGGATCAGATTTATTGTCTGTACTTTTTTTCCACTGTGCGATCTTTTGGGCAGCGTCGTTCACGTAGGTCAAAAGGGGTGAAGCATAACGCGGACGCCGACATCCGCAAGCGGCTTATCTTTTACGCGATCTGAACGTTTTATGTATCTTTATGTTTCGTCCTATAAGCGATGCTGTTTACGAACAATTTTCATGGCCTGGTTTATGGGTTCTTTTATGATTTCAAAGACGCTTTACGCGAAGAGGTTTTCAAAAAGCTGATTGAAATATTGCCAAATAAAATGCCATTACGATCTATTTTTGCTTTCAACATCGCGCGTTTATTATGTCTATTATTGCGGCAATTAATGCTGCCTTCCATTGATTCGGTGCATTAAAAATTTGACGAGGTACGTTTGTTGGTTTTGAAAGGAATTCAAAATTTGCTTCAGAACTATTTATATCATCATTCTGATTATATTGATACCAATATGAACTTTCGGATTGCGAATAAAATAACATTTAATAATGTACAGTTTTGCACTACCATAAATCTATGATTTTCGTTCAATTATGATCGAAATCTTGTTTTATCTATATATTTTAATTATATCGGATCAAATTTATCATTTTAATATTGAAATTTTCATTTCATAAACTTGAATATTTTGTTTCATAACATTATTAACTAAATATTCAAGTTTATGCAACGAAAATATCAGTATCAAAATGATGATGTAAAATATTTGAAAAACATAAAAAGTTACCTGGTTATTACTGATTTATATTTGATATATATTTATAGAATATTAAATTTTCGTATAACTGTTTTATGTGTGTAGACCATTTTTGTATACCTCGTGGTATGTTTCCAATATTATTTCAAGCGCTCAGCGTTATTGAAAGTTGCCGCGAGTACTAATGTAAAAACCATGGTTTATGTTTCTATAAGTGATATTTTTTTCGTTAACATCAACATCAAGCGACTAAAAATGAACAAAAAATTCTTCGCCGAAAAATTTTTTTTTCAAGTCTCACATTTCCTGTGTATTATAAAAATGGGGTGACAATTTTTTAAAGTGTCGTTAAAATTTTAGATGCCATCAGGAAATAAAGAATACCGAGAATCCCCTACCAGCGCTTAAATTTTATTAACAATTTTTTTCCTCCGATCGATGAAAATTGACTCTTCTTTTGATGAAGTTGCCTGTCTCCTATTTTTAGCACGAACTCTTTGATGAAAAATTGATGACATAAACATGCTCCCGTTGAAAGGATACTCGCTGGCGAAAATGATTGTGTTGCGATTACGGGATTGAGTGGTTAAAGTAGGGTGAAAAGCAGCCCCTATGCTCTTGCCGAAGAAGCGTAATCAGGCGTGCCAACACGATGAGAAGGCACTCCTAAAGAGCCGGCTTTTTATCCTGCATACTATATACACTTTAACTCAAATGTTTACAAAGAAGCCTGCGCATGCGCGCACATATTTACGTTATTTTCGCTGATCCCGGACTCAGCGTCGCGCTGGCACGCTGCCACTCGGCGTAAAAAGCCGCTGCTGACCTTTCTCCTTGAGAGTGCAGCAGACAGAAACGTCTTGCGAACACTGGCCGAATCGTAAATCTGCGAGCTCCGAATTAAAGCTTGCAATTTATTCGATTTATTTATTATTCAACAGAAAAAGCCATTCGTTGAGGTGAATCATAATCAGTACACTCCATCCGAGGCAAGGGAGATAAATGAACGTTCCGTTCAATAGAAATTTTTTTTCAATGAACTTCGGTTTGTATGAGATGGGCAGCAATTTTTCATGGCTCATTCAAAGCATTCAGATGCTCCCTATTTTGATATATCTCGGCATCAGCCGCACAAATTTCGTAACAAATTTTGATAGAATTTTAGAAAAATGGGAAAATGAATTTTAGAATTAATTGATGATTAAGGTAGAAATTAAAAGAAATGAAAAAAAAATATATATAGTTGTATAATAACAGATCTGATGTTAACTTTTTATTGATTAGACATGCACATTTATAATAATTTATATATTCTGAATCTTTGAAACTACTGTATCAATTGAATAAATAATATCAGTGAGAGGTTTCAATTCAAGAAAAAAATATTAGAACAGAGTGTGTGTCGAGACATAAGCTTCTCCCTTTAGTATAAGTTGCATCTCATTATAAAAGAGATGAAAATTGCGAATTACAGTGACGACTTTTTGCGAAGCAAATCGTGAGCATAGAATCTCTGCAACGTAACCGGAAATGACGGAGTAAAGGTAAACCTTCCGTGGAAATCGAACGTTTACGCCCTCTTCAGTTATAACTGAATATTTTGCAGAACGAAACTGGAGTAAAGCCGTCGAGTTCCGAGAATATGTTAATGACGTTTATACATCACCCATCACTGCCTTGCCTCCACTTACAGTAAAAACAATCTTACTTTTTCTAGACTGTATCAAGCAAAAAATTGTCCTAATTTTCATAAACAAGATGAATTAATTAAGGGAATATATACACTTAGAAAGGCGAAACTGACCTAAATTAAAAAGTTGATTATTAAGAATTATAACAGTTTATCAAGTTTATAACAAAATATATCCCCTAGAAAAAATTGTTTCCGGACCCCTGTAGGGCATGCCCTGCAAATGAACTGAGCTTGTGTTTATAAATTATTGTTTTTTATGTAAAATAAATAAGTCATAATTAAAATTGAAAATCAAATAAAAAAAAAAACGACATATATTAATATTTCTACCGGGAATTGAACCCGGTCTAGTCAAATACAAGCCTATCATCATGCGCATTGAGCTAAACTCATTTTGCAATTCTGATACCTTATTATAAAAATTAGTCATAGTCTCATGTCATTGCATTATTTAAATCAGTTTTTGTAGTAAACATCGCATTTGCTAAAAAATTTAGTTAAATATTAACGGTCAATAATAAAACAGTTTTCTTATATTTTCGATTGATTATGATACTTTGAAAACAATTTATTATCTAAAATAAAATTCAGCTGTTATAATGTTCTGTGAAAATTTATAAAAAGTATTCATAATTTTCTATTTTTATTTTCATTAATGTTTATATATTTTTCATACAAAATTTGTTAAAAAATATTATATTAAAAAAAATCAATGCAGGCATCTTAGTGACCCTGCATTGGCTCTTCATTCGCCCTTCAAAGGCAGTTACAGGCCACAGCGTCACATGCCTGGAACAAATCCTCAAAGGGCATTGATAGGCCCTTGAAGGGCCCTGTTGGAGCTATTCGTCTCTACTAACCGGGCATGCCCTTAAGGGGTCCAGAACATTTTCAGGGCACGGTCTGAAAAGTTTTTACTAGGAATACCAACAGATAGAGATCACAATAAAGTTTATATTTTACATTACAAAATTAATTATATAATAAAAATTATTAAATTAAAGATATAATAAAAATTTAAAATCGACACATATATTTGTGTGTGGGATCGATCAATGTAAGTACGATTTTTGCCACTTTCTCGGTGCATATATTTCCTCTCAACGCGGTTTTGAAGTTTCAAAACGAATTTCATAAAATTTTGGTCGAAGTATCAATATACTTTCATCTGAAAACCTGACAGACTTTTGAAATTTAGGTTAACATTTTTTTATTATCATTTGCCATTCTTTTTCCATTGATGTGTAATTGAGCAAACGAAGCGCTGAAAATAATCGGCGTATCTTTCACAGTTATGAGCGCATCGCGTAATCTGAACTTTCAGTTTTTGTAGCACAAACTTGCTCACTGACTTGATGCTTCACAAACCGTTGAACCGCGTATCCAATGATTATCAACTCGACCATGTTGCTCTTTATTCCTCGCACCTTTTACGATCGCGAATCATTCTCTTTGACATCCACTGAACCCTGTGTCTGTCATCGCTTGAACTTAAGATTACTTTGCATCGGGAATAAAAATTGATGACGAAACAAAAGCACACTTGCACTTTTTCATCACTATTATCTTTGCCCCATAAAAATTGTAGAAGATATTTTAATATCCACAAGATCATCTCGGATTAAATTTTATATTGGCTCATTAAATTTGATTGGACAAGTTTTTGTTGACAAAAAACAAAAGAATAGTAAATTTCAAAGAAGATGAATTCATTTCATTTGATATCCCATTCTCGTTTATTATCCTGTATCTATTTTATTCGTTATCGTCCTTTATAACCCTGGCATCCCCCGAGGAGGATGCAGTGGCCTACTTAAAGCAACACAGTCAACAAAACCACTGTTACCAGTGTTGCCTTTGCTGCACTTGTAAGCAACCGGCGGGTTTATTTTGTTACAGCAAAACACATCAGTTAATTATCCGTAAAATAAACTTTATTTTATTACTCGCATTTGTGACACTAATTATTTTGGGCGCATTATAATTTCAAAATTACGATAAAAGCTGTTTGCAGTCTGGAAAATAAAAACAAAAAAGGGAAAACACAAAAAAATTATTTAGAATTTATGTAAGTATGTTTTCAAGTTAATACGATAAATAAACAATTGAAACTCGTGGAATCGGGAATAATGAAAACGATACGTTGATGGAAAAGCAAAGTTGAAAATCTTCGAGCGCTGAATTCAGTGTTTTTCTTGCGCGACGGGCATAATGCAAATCTCGCTTCTGTCGTGTTCGTCTTACACGATGGCTGTTCTGAGAGCGCCCGAGCCTTAAAAGTAACTTTGGGCCGAGAAACTTGGGAAGTCTGCTCAAGTTATAGCGAGTCTCTTTTCTATGCGGAGAGTGGCTTAAAGTAGCGAAAAAAAGGCGAGAGAGAAAGACGCGCCCCCGAGGTTGATGTTAATTTCACAATGAAGGGACTTTCGTTTCTTGTTCTACACAAGTCAGTCGTCAATTTAACGCACCAAATCCGGTAAATTATCTTTACTTTGCGTTAATTCTCCATTCTTACCGAAATTTTTCTTATCTCTCATTTATTAACAATTTTCAATTTCACAAAGAAAAATTTGCAAGTTCAAATCAATTAACTCAAATTAAATGAATATTTTTAGTGAATTATTTCCATCTGCTCATTTGTGTTTTCTTTCAAACAATGTCATGTTTTCATTTCAAAATTTCTTTTGATTTTCATCTGTTATTTGTCTAAACAGAAGAGAATTTTGTCGCTCTTCATAGTTTAAGTAGACAAAACAAGAAAATAGTCATCACTGGAAGGAAAAATTAAAAAATATTGGCCATTGATAATAAGCAATGTGCGTTAATTTGAGTGCGCGCAAACTGCAGTTGTGACAGTCACAATGAATTTGGTGGCAAAACGTGCGTTGACCCAGAAGTTTGATTTTATCATCGATCACGCCGTGCATCACGGAGCATGGGCAGCCATCCGGTAATGCTGATACCTTCGTCTGCAACCGACCTCTGCACATGAAATAGTTGACTATTTGCCATAAATACGGTCAGTTAATGTTTCTCTGTTTCCGCTTTTGCCTTATTCACGCATCTATAATGACGGCTCCAATTATGCATTATGCAAGGTTCGCGATTACCACTTGGCTGATTTCATTTATAGGACAATGAATTGTCCTCTAATGAGCTGGCATTCAGTCAATTTGCTACCTCTGAAACCACATTTTTCGTTCGAATGAATCAGTCTATTAAAAATTGAAGGTCCAATTTAGAAAATTTTGCATATGGTCCTCAAAAACGGAAGGTTTCTATTTGAAAAAGGTTTTTGTTTTAATATTCATCGTGACTCAATTTTTTACCGCATATTTCAGAAAACATGTTTCATGTCCTAAATATAAGTGAATAATTTTGATCTACTACTATAATTTTGAAATTTCAAAATTCAAAATTTTTTTTCACGATATTCAGGACATGAAACATGTGTTTTCCGATAGTTTGGAACTCCTGAGCATGAATCAGGATAACAAATTGGGACACGATGAATATTGAAAAAACCATTTTTCTAATTGAAACGTTTCTTTTTTGCATTTGCATTACTAAAAAGTCGAAAGAAGAAATTCAAAATAAACTTTTTGATGGCTCTTTCATAACTTTTGATAAATTATATAAAATGTTATAGATAACAGAAACGAATTGTCTTACTTTAAATATTTTATTTTTATTATATAAATTATAAACAATGTGGAGTAGAAAATGGAACTGTTCGTTTTCTTTCTATCTTAATAAAATTCATAAAACAATGTTATTGTTTTTGAATTTCGGTTTTGTGTCAAGGTTTATTTGAGGAATCATAAAAACTCCGATCCAAGTATCTTTTCCGAAGGGGTATCAATTTTCGCGGGAGTGTATATTTATCCGACTGCTAGTATCCGCGAGAAAATCTTATAGGAAGATCCCTGCTGTCGGGTTGAGTCTGCGGTCCAATAATTTTTCTTACAAGATGAGTACTTTTGTGAAAATGGCACACCATATAAGTTTCGTCCTGGTTTTTCGCTAGTCGAGAAAAAAATGAGGATGACTCCATTGAAGTGTGCTACACAGTAGAGCGAAAATTCGTCGCAACGTCTATGAAACTCGTTTGAAATGCCTGTGCATCACATTGAAAAGGCCCTTGAGGCTGAATAGAGTGAACAGATTTATAGATATAGAAGAAAGGACTTGCGAATGAGGATCAAGGTGTACTCGTGAAATTCCTTTTCACTGGGATTGTCGCATTGTTCATTAGTTCATTGTTAATCAAAAAAAATTTAATTGATCGTTGATACTATAGTCTTTAACACAATCACACAATCAAACAATAATCGTTCAGTTTAGAAATTTTTTTTCTCGTAAAATGTGTTTACTGAT
Source organism: Trissolcus japonicus (assembly GCA_030522925.1). Classification (NCBI taxonomy): domain Eukaryota; kingdom Metazoa; phylum Arthropoda; class Insecta; order Hymenoptera; family Scelionidae; genus Trissolcus; species Trissolcus japonicus. The sequence goes on from JAPYZS010000509.1 coordinate 75,286, forward strand.
CGGTTTTTAATATTTATGTTGCAAACTGATCGATACACGAGGAAAAATGTTGATGGTTGGCTAAAAATTAATTGGTTAGTTCATTTGAATCAGTTCTGATATAAATTCGTATATACAATTTTGGCTTAAATTGAAAATTTCGTTCTGCACAAATAAATAAATAAAAATAAATAAAAATTTGAAAAATAGGGTAATTGAAATAAAAATAACATAATAAATAAATAAATTGAATATTTTGTTTATATGCAAAATAAATTGAAAAAAATACTGCCATTGAAATAAGATTGGGAAATTAAACCATCGTTACAAATATAATAATGACGAAATTCATTTATGTAAATTTATTATAATTAGAATTATTTCATTATAAATGGAGCGCTGATGCAAATTATATGTTACACAAATAATAATATGCCTTTAATCCTATCATAATTTCAGATAATATCAGAATCCCAGTATTTAAATAAAGAATTAAATTCGTCGCAATAAATTGAAATTGAAAAAACGTTATAGATAAAATTTCAGCTTTTTTGTCACACTTAAAATTTAGAGCTCCAGATTTGTTCGTTTTTACTGCGTTCTGCATCAAATAAACGTACAATATTTCTTTTCCTTTTATAAAATCTGGCCCCTCTAGCGAAATGAGTTAACTTATGGCATTGAAAGCTCTGTATTTATTATAACAAATATCCAAGCATTCTGCTGACGACGTATAAGTTTTAACATGTATGAAAGTGGCTTGGATTCGATACATTTCGCATTGGATTACCTCAAGCCATTTTCGCGTAAGCGCTAAATCGTGCCAATAAATTTTTATTGCTACTTCATGATGATAAAGCTAACGTTATCTCCCGAACGATTCATATTTATAAACCACGTGGGTATTTATAAAACATGCGCGTGAGTTATGTCATCGTAACAATGAAAAAGTTTTCATCAGCGATTTTGTTATTTTAGGACACTGCTTCATTAAGATTGACAGTTTTCTCCGCAAAAATTCTCATTTCCTCTTTTATTATCCACAACGAATAAACAATAGTAGTCATATTAATTAATTAATTTAGTTTACCTACTTAGGGGTAGACGGGTCAATGTGACACGATGGTGACCGGTGACAAAAAATCCAAAGACAAAAAAACCCGGACAAAACATCCAAAAAAATAATTCAGTGGACAAAAAAACCAAAGACAAAAAATCCTTTTCAACAAATCCTAATTTAATACAAAATCCAGTAACAGTAAGTGTAACAGTGTAAGCGTTCCCAAGTAGAAATCCAATCGGGCATGCCATGCCAAAAACCAGGCCCCGGTCTGGTGTAAGCCGAGAAATCTCGAAGAAAGGAATACTGACTGGGCCTTTACCAGGTTCCAGTCAGTATTCCCGACTGGGCATGCCCACAGGGACAAAAATATACGTACAAATATATGTCGAATTTATATTATTATATAAAATATTTTATATTTTTTCGATAAAATTTATATTTATTTTATATTAAATTTATATAAGTTATTGCCGCTTTATAAATAATTTATAAATG